>PVIC010001324.1:20684-93979 GCA_004025085.1 Thryonomys swinderianus | reverse complement strand
TAGTTCAGGCTGGCTCTGAGCTCACTATGTAGTCCAGGCAAGCCTCGAACTCAGCAATCCTCCTATCTCTGCCTCCTGAGTGCTGGGATTACAGGCGTGAGCCACCACGCCCGGCTGGATGTGGAGCTTTTTAAAAAACAAAAACAGGTTCTCACTATGTAGTTCAGGTTGACCTCAAACTCATGGCGATCCTCCTGCCTCAGCCTCCCCAGTGCTAGGATTACAAGTATGTGCCATGGACCTTCTTTTAAGGCAATTAAATATTCTAAAATTGGATTATGGCACTAGTTCTGCAACTTGCCCCCCCCCCACACACACACACACCCTGAAAACAAACAGGATCACAGAATTGCTCAGGGCCGGGGTTGGTTTGTTTTTCTACACTTTTCCAAAGGAGCAGGTGGAAGGGGGCGGTGGGAAAGGCTGGTCTGGCCGCACCGCCCGGCCCGGCCAGCAGAGGGCGCCGAGAGGCCGGGTGAGCGCGGACGAGGGCGGGGCGGTGCTCCGACGCTGAGCGTCAGCCGGGCTCTGGTCGGCACAGGGCAGCAGCGTCCGCCTGGCGCTGTGCTCCGTGAACGCGCGCTCCCGCGGCATGGGGCGTCCCTGGACGGGCGTCCCACAGCCCGCGCGCACTCATCGCCTGCCTCTGTGCAGGAGGGATCGGCCTTGGAGTCCCCCAGCCCCGGTGTGCGGGGTGCGGCCTGAGCAGTGGCGAGCAGCGCAGTGCGCCCGCCTCTAGTGCAACTGCAGAAAGCGCGAGGAGAGCCGGTGACGGTCGGTCGCGTTCGCTCAGCGGACCGCGAGGCCTGAGGTCCCGCTACTCCGGGCCGAGAGCCTCGGTCCACCCAGACCGTGCCTGTGGAAAGGAGACCGGTGGGGTCGCGACCCTGTAATCCCAGCTTGGGGAGGCTGAGGCAGGAGAGTCACAAATTCAAATTCTGTCTGGGGTGGCAGCTCCGTGTGAAGGCCCCGGGTTCATCACAGCTCCTCAGAGAAGTGGGGGGATCGAGTTCCTGTTGAAGTTTTGGAAGCCCAGAAGTTGAGGACTTAGTTAGGACTTTTTACTCGGGCAAAATAGCTCCCCCACCCACGCGCCCTTCATCTTTCCCGACCTTTCCTCTCACCTGTCTCCCGCCTGTTTTCAGAGCAGAACGTGGACCAAAGGAGTCCACTGGACCCTTTCACCCACGGGGTAGCCACTATTTGTACAGCAGTTGAACTCCTCAAAGTAAAGGGCCGCGGGTTAGTTATACAAGGTCAAATTTAAATATTCCTTTCCTGAGAGTTCTTTAACACAAATACTTTTATCACAAGTTTTTTGTTTGTTCTTGGTTTTGCTATTCTTTTGTTTTGTGGTACTAGGGATTAAACCTAGGGCTTTTCCCTGAGCTACCTTCCTACCCCTTTCTATTTTGTTTTGTTTTGTTTTGCAATTTTTGTTTTTGTTTGTTTTGTTTTTGTGTTTGTTTTTTTGAGACAGGTCTCACCTGTAGCCCAGGCCAGACTCAAACTCAGCAATCCTCCTGCCTCTGTCTCCCAAGTGCTGGGAATACAGGTGTGAGCCACCACACTTGGCAAAAATTAATTCTACCAGTTGTGTGTGTGTGTGTGTATGCGCATGCACGCATGCACGCATGCACATGTGTACATGCTGGGGAATCAAACTCAGGGCCTTGTTCATGCTAGGTAAGCATTCCACTACTAAGTTACACCCTCTAGGCCTGACTCACAAATACCTCACTTACCTCTAACACCACACACAGCCCTACCCCAGGGCCTTTGCATTTCCCCCAGATTCTGACTGCTTCCTTCTCCTACTTCCTTCAAGTCTTTGAGTCGACAGTACATTATCTGGAAGCTTTCCTGACTACCCTGCTTGGAATTCTAGCTGTCCCTTCTAACGAGGTGATTCAGGAAAGAAAGAAGTCTTTCCCAAAACTGAAGCAGAGCTTTCATAAGCCTAGAAGTCGGAGCAGAAAGGTATCCCCAGCTAAAGAAGGAAAAGGCCTCTGCCCCTCGGGTTCAGAAACACCTCCCTAGAGGAAGCCACTCCACCAGCCCACCTAGAGACCGCACGTGGTGAGTTGTGGTCGCGGGCACCCCTGTGACCCTGAGCTGCCATTGTCAGCGCCGCAGTGGGGGGAGGGGGAGGACATCCTTGGCCCAGCTGTCTGAGTTGCCTGGAAACCAGGTCGCTGGGTGGAGCCTCGCTGACCGGAGGTCTCTGAGGTCAGAGAAGTCAGGGCGGAGCCTCCCTGACCTCTCAGTAACTTGTAGTGTGATACTGGGGATTAAACCTGGGGCTCTGCGCCTGAGCCGCATCCCCAGCTACCTGCATTATTTTCATTACACTATTATTTATTTGCTTTTTATTTTTTTATTTAAAAAGCTTTTAAAATATTTTTGCACTGTTGGGGATTAAACCCAGGATCTTTGCCCTGAACTCGGCACCCCCAGGATCCCCACCACACTATTTTTGTATTTTACTTTGAGACAGGGTCTCACTTGGCAGTTGCCCAGACAGAGCTCAATCTTGCGATCCTCCTGCCTCAGTGTCCTGGGGCACCGGGATCAGATGTCCCACCCAGCTCTCAGTTTTTATTTTGAGACAAGAGCTTGATAAATTTCCTGGTCTGGCCTCAAACTTCTGAGCCCCTCCTGCCTCAGCCTCCTGGCTAGCTGGGTTTACAGGCTTCTGCCACTGCACTGAGCTACACTTTTTGCAATCTGATAAATATGTGATATTTTAAAACTTGATTATTTTTTTTCCTATTAGAATATAAATTGCACAAGTACTGGGATCATTTGTACATTTTCCTCTCTCTAGAGTCTTTTCATCTCAGCCCTTAGAAAATTATCTGGCACAATCCAGGTAATATTACTCTAATATTTGTTGAATAAGTAAGTGAATTTAACTGCTTGCCAACCTGCCAAGATGTTGAGTTATGTTTTATTCAGTTTTGTATCTCAAAATCCCCATGGTGGCAGGTGAGGTGGCTCTAGTCCTCACGGTCCGCTTTTCATTGAAAGCCTTCTGGTCTTCCGTCTACCAGGAGCCGTGTGAACAAAACAGGGAGCAGGGCAAAGGGCCTGGAGCAGGCCTGGCGAGCCGGGAAGGGCGGGCGCTGAGAGAGTTAACAGTGTGCGGTGCGGACGGTGCTGGGGAGCCACTGATGCGCTGGCGCGGGGCTCACAGCTGCAGTCCCAGCTACTCGAGAGGCCTAGGCGGGAGGGCCACACGTCCACGCCACACCTGGGAACTGTGAGCGATGTGACTGGTGAGATGAGACCTCTGTCCAGGAGGAGGAGGAGGCCCAGAGCGAAGGAAATAAAGCACACTCCCAGGGCGGGAAACCGCTTTTGTGAATTACGAGTAAGGGGCAGAAAAGAAGAGAGGTCAGCAAAACTAAGAGACAAAAGCTGGTAAAGGTGGAATCCTGGGAAGGGTGGAGCAGGGTCAGCAGAGTCATTTGTTTGTTTGATTGATGGATCCATTGATTGGAGACTGGGTGTTTCTTCCTCTGTATTCCAATCTGGCCTCAAACTCAGGGCGATCCTCCTGCCTCAGCCTCCCCAGTGCTGGGATTATAGGCATGTGCCACCACACCTGGTTTAAGAGCTGTTTCGGACAAAAAAGAAGGATGGTTAGGGGTGTTGCTCAGCGTCAAACTAGGGGGCGTTGGGGTGAGAGCTGGTAGGATTTGAGCCATGGTGATGAACGGGAAGAAGAAAGACGGAAATACAAGGCTTATTTAACATGCATTTATTGGTGTTTGAAGCGTGGGCTACGGACCCACATCGCGAAGTCTCTCCGCACCCCACCCACTTGGCCGCAGGCGCTGGAGCACCGCGCGCTCCCAGAGCTCGGCTCCGTGTCCTCCTGGGCTTGGGCTCGGCCAGTCTGACGCAGGAGAGCCCGGGCCCCGCGCCCCTCCGGAACCGCGGAGACCGGCACCGAGGTGCCATCGGGGTGCTGGGATTGCCGCGCACACCACGACGCCTCGCTCTGATCTTCCTAGATATTGGAAAACTGTTTATTTTTATTTTTCTTTCTTTTGTTCCCGGGGACTCAAGCCGGTGCGCGGCGCGCTGCGTTTCCTCAGCGCGGAGCTGCGGCCGCGGTCCGGACCTCTCCGCGCCACGGGTGAGCTGCGCAACACGTTCCCCCTCCGAGCCACTTTCCCTGGGCTCCTATTGTCTCACTGCAGGGATTTTTAGATGTATCTATTTCAGTCCCTCTCCCTCCCGCTTTGTTCTTCCTCAGCCCTTTCTGGTGACTCATCTCTGAACCATTTGGCCAGATCCGGGGGAGGAGCGTCCTCCGGAAGAAAGCCCTCAGCTGCCGCCGCGCACCTGCTTCCCCGGGGCCTGCAGCGCGCTCCCCCGCCGCTGGGAGGCGCGCTCCGAATTTCCCTGGCAGACGGTCCGCTTGCACGCGTACACACACACACACACACATATCACGCACACGTGCACACACGCACCTTTTTGGGAGATGTTACAACTCAAAGTTAAGTCTTGCCAGTGTCACAAATCCAACCCTGAGGATAATGTACTTCATGTCCTTGAAGAATGTTGGATTACACTATTTATATTTTAAGAATTGCTTAAAAGATCCATGGACACCAGCTGGATTTTAGGCCAATATTAAGGCAGAAGACTGAAGGCAATGAGTAGTCAGGCATGATGACCTATACCTCTAACCCCAGCAGTCTGGGAGGCTGAGGCAGGAGGATCACAAGTTCAAGTCTTACCTGGGTAACATAGAGACTTCATGAAACTGTCTCAAAATAAAAAATTTTTACAAATGCTGGGATGTAGCTCAGCGTGAGGGCCCTGGGTTCGATCCTCCTTGGGGATAGGAACAATGATGGCCTGAGGAGGGTGCTCAGGGAATGCCCAGATTGAGCTTGGTCTGGAAGCCCAAATGCTGAACGTTCGCAGAGGTGCTAAAGAGACTGACTCTGATGTTTAGAGCCAGGTTGTCTGGGAGTCACGGCGAAGGCAGCTCTTTCTCACCTTTCCTGAGTGACTCCCTGTCTCTGCTGGCAAAATCATGGCTTCTCTCAGCTAACAGGTGAGCCCTGCTCTTTTCCTATCTTCGTTTGTTTGTTTGTTTGTTTTTTGAGACAGGGTCTCAGTATGTATTTCAGGCCTTACTCTTGGGTGGATCCTCCTGCCTCAGCCTCCTGAGTGCTGGGATCACAGATGTTGCCACCACGCCCAGCTACACTTGGTAAATTCTTGTGACTCCTAT
This sequence comes from Thryonomys swinderianus, assembly GCA_004025085.1. Taxonomy (NCBI): domain Eukaryota; kingdom Metazoa; phylum Chordata; class Mammalia; order Rodentia; family Thryonomyidae; genus Thryonomys; species Thryonomys swinderianus. Next base: position 88,722 of record PVIC010001324.1, on the reverse strand, counting down.
GTCTCTGTCGCTGCCCTTGTGATGCTGCCCTACACGACACTCCTCTTACAGGGTCTTTAGACTGCGAGGCTCTGGCAGCAAGGAACAGAGAGTGGCGGGGGTGGGAACATCCAGGGTTGCCCTCACCAAGCGCGAGATATCTGGACTGATTTCTAACTCTGCAAGAAGAGGTACAGACCGACACAATGAGAGGGGCCTACAGGGTCACATTATGATATAAAGAAAGAAATGCAGCCCGGTGCCGAGGCATGAGGCACGAGCCCTTCGGGTGGGGCTTGGAGGCTGAGGCAGGAGGACTGAGGTTTCAAGGCCAGCTTGGGTCATGTGGCAAGTTCCAGGCTGGCCTGGTCTATGTGGTGAGACTGGTCACAAAACAAGAGAAAAGGCCACGTGGTGGTGGGGGGTCACCTGCCTGCCGTGCACATGACCCTGGATTCAATGCCCCGCACTTCAAAAAGAATTTCTCCAGTTCTGTAGATAAATGAATGAGTCAACGGAGGGAGAAAGAAAGCTGTACTTTCAGGTAAAGTTCTGAAAGTGTATTGCTACATGATACCCATTATATTACTTATTTATCAGTGAACATAAACTACTTGTTAACTTTTTGACCTCAGTTTTCTCTTTTGAGTTTTAAAATTTTTATTCATATATGTATGCAGTACATAATGGTCACATTCCTCTTGGGGAGTTGGTATATATGTAACACATTTCAGTTCTTTTTAGTCCTCTGCCCTATAGTGGAGAAATATAACCAAGCAGGAAATAGTGGCGCCATCCATAATGATGATGGCGCAGGAAAGGTGTGAGTTACTGCTGCTACTAATCCTCACAGACAAACAAAGATTACTCTTGAAACATGAGACTAACTCAAGCCAGGGGGCACTTAAATGATTATTAGGCTATACTTGTGAAATGACAGGGCAAGTTGGGCATGGTAGTATACTCATAGTCTCGGTACTCAGGAGGCTGAGACAGGAGGATGGCTGCAAATTCAAGAAGGCCAGCCTAGGGTACCTATTGCATTCAGGACCACTTTGAACTACAGAGTGAAACCCTGTCTCAAAAAAATTAACAATTTAGTGAGGCTCTGTCTCTGAATTAAAAAATAAGGAAGGTCTGAGGATGTAGCTCAATGCAAAAGTCCTGGGTTCAACCCTCCAGAGAGCCTGGCACTCACCTGTAGTCCCTGGTACCTGCCAGGCTGAAGCACGGGGATCAGAGTTTGAGGCCACCTGTAAAATTTTATCTGGCATAAGTAAGAACTCAATAGATGTTACTAGTATCATTGTTATTTTTTGTGCTGGGAATCAAACTCGGGACCTTGCCAGGCAGGTGTGGTGCCACTGAGCTAAATCCCCAGCCCAGATGTTATTATTTTAATCTGCTATTGTTATAATTTTAATTTATGTTCAAATATATATCAAGCACAGTATTAAACGACAGCAGCAGCTAGTCTTTCTCTTCTTCCTCCCTCCCCTTCATGGCCTTGAACTCTATGCAACAAGTGAGTTCCTCCTCCTCTTCTTCCTCTTCTCCTTCTTGCTCCTCCTCTTCCCCTTCTTCTCCTTCTCCTTTTTTTTTTTTTTTTTTAGCAAGACAGAATCTTGCTGTGTAGCTCAGGGTGGCCTCAAACTCATGATCCTCTTGCTTAAGCCTCCTGAGTGCTGGGATTGCAAGAGTGCATCACCACACCGCTATGCCAAGCTCTGACCTTTCATCTGTTTCCCTAACGTGGTTGTTTTTACATCACAGAGCTACTAAATCAAGTCTTTACGCAGGCTCTCGCATGTTTCAACTGGCCACTTTCAACTGGCCACTTTCCGTTGTCATTAACCAGAGTGAGTGGGGTTTTCTATTTTACAACTAAAATCATACAGCCAGAGCTTTCCATTGTATTCTTTGTTTTTGTTTTTGGTTTGTTTTAGGTTTTGCAAGACAGGGATTGTTATATAGTGACAGCTCTTCTTGAACTCACAATCCTCCTGCCTCAGTCTCCTAAGTGCTATGATTATAGGCATGTGCCACTGCAACTGGCTTTTTGTTGTCTATTGATCAAAAAGTCAAGTGAGAAAATTTAGCAACCTCTGGTTTCTACCAATACGTAATATTTGCTATGGTTTACAACTAGATTCTTCTAAAAGCCTTATGCACTCACAAGCTGGGCCTTTCGTGTTTTTTGTTTTGTTTTGTTTATTTTTTAGCACTGGTAATCCAACTTGGGACCTGGGTGCTGTGCCACTGAGCTAAATCCCCCCAGTGACAGCATGATGGAGTTTATAGCTGACTTGCTGCCAGGAGGTGGGGTCAGGTCAGAGGACTCAGGTCCCTGTGGGCATGGTCTGGAGGGTTTACTCCTGCACCTGGCTCCTCCCTTCCACTCTCTGCTTCTTCCTGCAGACCCTGCCATGGGCTGTTCCTCCTTTCCCTTACTACCTCGCTGTGGACCCAGTGACTAAGGACTAAAACTGCTACAAACTAAACTGTTCTCCCTTGAATTCAGAGGTGTCACATGTTTTGCCCCAGTGAATGAGGCAGTGCCACAAGGGTGTGCCTCTGTCCTGATTCTGCTCAGTGAAGTATTGTACACTTTTCAGAAATAGGAGAAATAGTCACGAAAACTCATTAAATCTTTTTTATCACTCAGTTATGACTTCACTTGTAATATACTTGAATAGATGTGTTGTTTGAAAATTATTCATAGCATAAGGTAGAAAACAGGAAAATAGGTTACATAAAATTACACATTTTACTAGTACTTGTTTTTTCTTTTTCAGTGCTGAGCATAAAATCCAGGAGATCCTGTCTCTTATCCAAGTGCTCTATTACTGAGTTATACCACTAGCCCAGAACCTTCTTTTCTGAATAGTAGAATCTATTGGTGCAATGCTAATGAATTAGAGAAGAGGCTGGCCAGTGATGGTCCTAGCTCATTTTGCGCTGCTGTAACAGAGTAATTGAAACTTGGTTTCCTGATACTTGGAATTGAACTCAGGGAATGCTGAGCTACATTTTTTGCAAAAACTATTTTTGCTGTTCTTTTGTTTGTTTTTGAGACAGGTTCTCACTAAGGTGTCTGGGCTGGCTTCACATTTTCTTTTCTTTCTTTCTTTTCTTTTTTTTTTTTTTTGACATAGGGTCTTGCTTTGTAATTCAAACTGAGCTCACTATGTAGCACAAACTAGCCTCAAACTCACAGCAATCCTCTTGCCTCTGCCTCCAGAGTGCTGAGATTACAGGCGTGAGTCACCACCTGGCACTGTGATGTGTGATGCTGATTGCTGGGATTACAGGCATGAGTCACCACACCTGACACTGTGGTGTGTGGTTACTGGTTACAGAGGACTGAACTCGGGACCTTGTACTTGTGAAGCAGACATCAGAAACACTGGGCTAAATCCCTGGCCTGCCTCATGACTCTTAATACCCAACTCTTAGTACCACCACATTGGCAATACCTGAATTTGGGAGGGGAGGTTTTAAACCATAACAATTTTTTAGTTTGTTTGTAAGGAAAGCAGTGGCAATTTTATAGCAAAAAATACTTTTTTTTTTTTTGTACTGGGGATTGAACTGAGAACCTTGCACTTGCCTGGCAGGTGTGGTGCCACTAAGGTACATCCCTGGCCCAAAAAGAGTATTGTTGAATTACTCTTTCTATTCCAATAAGAAAAAAGTCAAGTTTTGGAGAAAAAGAATTCAAATATTTTTAATGCTCTGCCTGAATTCAAATATTTTTAATGCTCTGCCCAGTGTAAACTCTTTTGTCCTCTAGAAATGCCTCAGTTGGTGAATTCAGTATGGCTTTATTTCAAAGGCCTGAAGGCTTGAAATCCTTAAGAGAGAATGAAAAGAAGGATTGTCTTACAGTTTTAAGCCTTTAGGCACAGAAAGTGTGTAAGTAAAAAACACATCAGAGATTTCCCTGCATCTTGCTAAAAACTTGTGGAAAATATCTCCATGGCCAGAGTGGAACACTGGATTCCTGAGTAGGGAGAAGAGTCAGAACCTCACCATGATTCTTAGTTCTGCCAAAGGAACCCTTGGCTATCTCTTGTTATGGACTCTGTGCGCCATACCTCTGGCCATGTGCAGCCAGGACACCACCCTGCCCAGGCCTGTGGTTCCAAGCCTGTCTCTGGGCTTCTCAGCTTTCTGGCCAGATGAATTCTGGGACAGCACAGAATTTGTTTCAGGGTCTTTTTAATGCTATTTTTACTCATCACAGCTCATCAGTGGTCTTTTTTTTTTCAATTACAAGAAAATAAGTAGCATGATAAAAATTGATGTTTTGATGCTATAGTCATTTAATACTTGATATAATACATATAAGAATATAAATAAAAATTATGGCAATATCAGAAAAAATAATAACACCTATTGAGTTCTTACTTATGCCATGCAGTGGGCTATAGTCTTTAAATGAAATTTTAAAATTCAAGCAATTGCTTGAATCTAAAAATCAAATTTTGCAAATTTATGTTAAAATCATAGCTACAGGGTCACAGAGACAGTTCAGCGGTAGAGCACTTGCCAGTTTCAATCTCTAGCACTTCCAAGAACACCCTAACTAAGCAGGCCTGTGCCACAAGCTGTAATCCCAGCACTACGGGAGGCTGAGACAGGAGCATCAGGCGTTCAAACCTACCCTGAGCAAGTTAGTACCTTAGCAAAATGCTGTCATAAAACAAATAATTTTAAAACAGGCTGAGGGTGTAGATCATTGTGAAGACCTTGTGTTCAATCTTCAGTACTGCAAAAAAAAGAAAAAGAAAAAACAATATATATATAGTTTTACATTTTATATTTGCTCAAGAAAAAGATAAATCCTTATATACTTATCACCCAACATTAGCAGAACTTTCCAATCTAGAAACATATTTCTGAAGTATTGGTAATAAGAAAGATGACGATACGATTTATCATACATACTAGGGCATGTTGAGAGGAAGAGGGATATTATTAAAAATAGCTCTATCAGGACAACAAGCATGAATAAAGATGCACTGAGGAATCTGGGGCCGGTGGTCACCCTAGAACAAACTCACTTTTGCAATCCGTTCTGTACTTAATAATGTACTGAAATGTAAGAAGGCACCACAGAACCGCTCTGGGTGGAGAGTGCCCCACGTTGGTGCTAATTGGTTCTCCGGATTCGTCACTCCCGGAGTAGGACGCGTGTCCCCACGGGATTCGTCAGCATGGAGGCCCCGCCCCTCGGGGCCAGCTACCTGGAGGCTGGAGCGCTGGGAGCACCTCAGGTTAGTGGCCTCAGGAGCAGAGACGCATAGCTTGGCCTTTGCCCATCGTGAGCGCCTAAGGAGCAGTGGAGCACTTCTGGGAGCGGCATCTCCCGCTCCGTCTGTCGGTCCATCAGGGGAGGGTTCTCCTGCACCACAAAGGGAAGCTACTGGATTCGCTGGCGTGAGAGGGGTGGAGTTGTGACTTTGAGAGGAGAGGCTGCTGCCATTCAAAACTCAGGGCTAATGCCGGGCGTGGTGGCTCACGCCTGTAATCCTAGCACTCGGGAGGCAGAGACAGGAGGATTGCTGAGTTCGTGGCGGCTTGCCTGGGCACCATAGTGAGCTCAGGGCCAGACTGAACTACAAAGCGAGACCCTGTCTCAAAAAGCAAAAAAAAAAAAAAAAAAAAAAAGCTCAGGGCTGTTAACGCTAAAAGTGCTACACATGGCCTTGTCCTGATTTCCCCTGAGCTGAGCAAAAGCCCCCTCAGCTGACTGGATAGCACAAGGTGGCATCCGCTTAGGCAGTGACGCGAACCTTTTAGCACTTTCAATGATATAAGTAGCCCGCTGCCACAGGGGGCTGTACCTTTCGCCACCACTGCTCTGGAACATGCACCAGATCCTGATAACAATATAATTAGTTCTGCCTTGCTCGTACTTGGGGAGTTTAAAGTTTCATCACTTCAGCATTTACAAACCATAATCCTATTTGTAATCAAAGACTGGCAAGGCCTGCTTCAATCAAAAATAAAATTTGAGGGCCGGAGGGTTAGCTCAGTGGTTTTGGCGCCTGCCTCGCAAGCGCAAGGTCCTGAGTTCGATCCCCGGTAACCACATACAATGCTGGGCGTGGAGACTCACGCCCACCAACAATCAGCACTGCATACCACAATGCCAGGCGTGGTGGCTCACGCCTGTAATCCCAGCACTCGGGAGGTAGAGACAGGAGGATTGCTGAGTTCGCAGCGGCTTGCCTGGGCTCCATAGTGAGCTCAGGGCCAGCCTGAACTACAAAGCGAGACCCTGTCTCAAAAAATAAAAATAAATAAAATTTGAGGGCCGGAGATTTAGCTCAGTAGTTCGACGCCTGCCTCTCGCAAGCGCAAGGTCCCAGGTTTGATTGGTAACCACATACAACAATACTGGGCGTGGTGGCCACGCCCACTGGCAATCGGTACCTCATACCACAAAGCCGGGTTTGGTGACTCAAACCTGTAATCCCAGCACTCGGGAGGCAGAGGCAAGAGGATTGCTGAGTTCGAGGCTTGCCGGAGCTACATAGTGAGCTCAAGGCCAGTCTGAACTACAAAGCGAGACCCTGCCAAAAAATTAATTAATTAATTAAATAAAATGTGAGTATGGGGTGGAGCTCAGTGGCAGCTACAGGCGCAAGGCCCTGGATTTGTTTCTCAGCATCACTTAAAAAAAAAAGAAAGAAAGAAAGAAAGGAAAACAAAACAAAAAGAACAAGCGAATTGGGGTATTTAATCCAGATTTGCTCTGTGCAGTCAAGGCCCAGCGTGGTATGGGCAGGCTCCTGCAGGAGCATGTGCCCCTAGGGGACCTTGCAGAGACAGAGGTGGACAAGCTGCATCCTGCAGGGCTTCTTTGTTCGGAGGAGGCCAGTCCCCGCACCCACACTGGCCCCTCAGGACCCGCTCAGAGGACCAATATTCAGAGTTTAAAGCTCATTCCTGAGCCTTGGGCAATGAAAGCATAGAAAAATGCTTTATAAAATGACTCCAACAAAATTTGTATTGGTTGTTGCATTTCTATCACGTATAATTTTTGTCGGTGAAAGAAAAACACAGAACTTTTGTGAAGGAATTAATGAAAATTTTACTCTCCAAAGTGGAGTGTGTAACAAGGAAGGATACACATTGCTCCTCACTCACTGGGCTTGTGGTGCGTGAGCGTGTTTCACAGACCAGGAGGGAGTGGCCAGGGCTGGCGCAGACGCAAATGGAGATCAGTCTTCCAAGAGGAAATTAAAGGCAGTGAACCATTAGCTAAGAGTCCTGGAACACTTTATCCTCATCATGGAGAGAGAACACTCAAAGATGGACAGTTAAGATCCAGCAAGATACACAAGGTAATCAGAATAAAGCTCTCCATGACATCCTCTGCATTTCTCTGTGGATGACATATTACATCTATTGAGTTATCTGAAGAGCTAAGCACAACCCAAACCAGACATATACACCTTAATTGAACCGCGAATAACATCTGCTGAGTAGGATATATATATACAGGAGCATCGTGTTGGCATTAAAAGCAAGGCACTAATTCTTTTCTATGCCATGAATAAGGAAGGATTTCGAGGGAAACCTGGGGTGTGGAGAGAGACGAAGCTTCGAATATAAACAGCACATAATGGCCTCATTACTTGAGCTGCACAGCAGATGGAAGACTTGCTTTTCCACACAGCTTTCCCTGACCCCTCCCATTTCTATTTTATGGCATTTTGCCAGAGCCAAGTCCCCCTAAAGTGGCCCTGGCAGTGGAATGAAGCAGCCACTGACATGGACAAGACACCCAGAGATCCCTCACTTGGCGTGAGCTCCATTTCCTATTCCCCTAAATGCTCTGTGGTTTCTAGGCCCTGGTCCAAGGGACGTGCTTCCACACCTGTCCCCGTGCAGTTTCAGGCACTGAGTTGTCCTCCAGAGCTCAGGGGCTGCCCAGACAGTTCTGCAGTACCAACTGGGTGCACTGCTACCTGAAAGAATTGCCTTTCTTCTCTTTCTATCTTTTTCTCTTCCTCCCTTCATTCCCCTCCTCCTTTCTTTCGGAACTATTCTTAGCCTAACTCTAGGAGCCTGAGACAGCAAGGAAGAAGCCAGCTACCTTATGTTAGCAAACAGACAGGTGTTCAGCATCTGAGACATCAGTCCTGGGGCCAGAGCTTCTTATTAGCTCCTCTTAAATGTAGAAGGTCAGGGAAAAGCTCAGAAAGAGGACTGAAGTGATTACTGCCTTGTCCTCACTGACGGAAGCTAGTAGTTCCTGTCATTCTGGGGGATTTTATTCCTATTCACAGGCTGTTTCCTATTCTTTCTCTCTTCTCCATTTCTTTGGCCTAGGTGAGTGTGGTGGCTCATGACTACAATCCCAGCACTGAGGCAAGAGGATCATCATAAATTTGAGGCCAGTCTGGGTTACATAGTGAGTTCAAGGGTAGCCTGAACTATATAGCGAGATCCTGTCTCAATTTCCCCTGCCCCTGCAAAAAAATTGGTTGTTCCTGAGGTCCATGGTTGGCACATTTTAAATCCACACGTTTTCCCTCCTGAGAACTAAGGTTACAGGTGTACGCCTCTGCACCTGGCTTGTAATGTCCCTTATAATTAATGAGGAAAAAAAGGAAAAGCTGAAGCAGCTTCAATCAATATCTTACTCCATAGCAAACAGGACATAGTAACAGGAGTAAGGCAGCCCCCACCCCCGTCATGAAGCCTCACAGAGTGCTTGCTGGTCAGGTGCTGCGTCACCCCCAGCTAGGGCAGGATCCACGGGATGTTGCCCTGACACAGGTACTTCTGGCCTGATCCTATTTGTCCTGGACATTCCCTCCGGGATAATGAATTGGGTCTTTGCTTGCTAACTAGGTACTGGATTTTTTTTTTTTTTCTCCAGGGTGATCCGTAGGACAGTATATAATAAATGTAGCTACTGGGGCTTGAGACAGTCCAGTGGGTCCTTACTTCTCAGAAGTTGTCAGCCTTATCAGTGCGTCAGCGTCCTCAAGTGAAGCGAATGCCAGCGTGTGCTTCTGGGTGAAACGGAAGCGTTTATTTCTGGGTAAGGACAGGACAAGGCCTTTCATCTGGGCTCAAGGCTCAGGTTCATGTTTACACAGCATACGACTTGAGAGCTAGGTAACCTCCTCATATGGCAAGCAGGCTTCTGCGGGAGACAGGATGGCAAATAAACCCCTTCAAGATGCCCACGTCTTCATCCTCCCCAAACCTGGGTGTATCAAGCTTTGCATGACAGAGAACTTTGCAGTTTTAATTAAGGACTGTGAGCGTCTTTGATCAAGGATGAAGGAAGAGATGGGGCAGTGATCCCCATCTTCTGGGCAGGTCCCCGTGTAATCACACGTGTTCATGTACAGGAAAGAGTGAGGCACTGACGGAGACACCACGGTGGAAGCTGAGTCGGAGGGGAGCAGCCCTGGGGGGTTCTCTAAAGGATGACGGAGGCAAGGAAATTGATTCGCTGGGAGCCTCTGGAAGAAACCAGCCCTATTTCAGACGTGCAATCACCAAACGTGTAGGAGAAACAGCGGTGTTGCCTTCAGACACCAAAGTTTGGTTATTTGCTGCAGCTGCAATAGAAAACCAGGACAGCACTCAATACTCCTGTTTAAGGGTTACATGATAAGGCCTATGTACAGATTTCACACAGTGCCTGACACTAGGAAAGTGTACACTAAAGGCCATTATTAAATTGACAAAGCTTTACTTTTATCCCTCATAACAATATAAAACACAACCGGTAACCAGCATGGTGGTGCATGCCTGTAATAAGATGTAGTCCCTGGGAGGCTGAAGCAGGAAGATCATACATTAAGCTTGGGCTGGGAAAATAGGCAAGTCTGTTTCTTTCAAAAAATATATAAAGGGGCCAGAGATTTAGCTCAGTGGTTCCAGTGCCTGCCTCGCAAGCACAAGGTCCTGAGTTTGATCCCTGGTGTGGTGACTCACACCCACCAGCAATCAACACCACATACCATAATGCCAGGCGGTGGCTCACGCCTGTAATCCCAACACTCGGGAGGCAGAGGCAGGAGGATTGCTGAGTTCAAGGCTTGCCTGGGCTACATAGTGAGCTCAGGGCCAGCCTGAACTACAAAGCAAGACCCTGTCTAAAAAAAAAAAATTATATAATATATATATAATATATATATTATATATATATGTATATGGGCTCAGTGCAAAAGCCATGGGTTCAATCTAAATATCGAAAACAAAAACAGACCACAATGCCAGAGTTTCTCTCTCATCTTGTCTAATTTATACTAAGTAGTATCAGATAATGAGAAAGTACACCTGGGAGGCTGAGGCAGGATGATTAAAAATTCAAGATCAGCCTGATCCACTTAGTGAGACCGTTTCATAAAAAAATAGACAAACCATGCTGGGGATTTGGCTCAAGTGGTACTGTGCCAGCCTTGGATACACAAGAGCTCAAGTTCGATATCCAGTACCACACACACACACACACACACACACACACACACACACACACACAAATCAAATAATGGGAAAGTAGTGTTTGTCTTGACTGCTTCATGCTGCTCAGAATGAGAGAAGAAAAATGTAATGGGCAGAATTAATAAGCCAATGCTGGTAATCCTACTGTGCCTTCCCAGCACTCCCTACAAGGTATAAATAAAATATAAACAAAGGATTTGAGAGCCCCAGGGAGAGGCTAGAATTGACTGAGCTGCACACTTTATCTGGCAGCTTGCAACAATCCTGGGAAGGGGTTTTCCGAACTGGAGAGGTTACATAACTCGCCCACCTTCACATTGCTAGTGATGGTAAATCCAAGTTTAAGCTGCCTATTCTGTTAAGCTTCATAGTTAAAAAAGAAACATAATTTTTATCTTGAGACACTTGTGTGGTTAAAACATCATAATAAAAGCCATGCATGCTGGTTTCCACCTGTAAGCCCAGCACTTGGGAAGCTGAGGCAGAAAGATCCTAAATTGGAGGCCAGCCTGGGATACACAGTGAGACCCTGTCTCTACAATACTTTGTTGTTGTTGTTGTTGTTCTTGTTTTGAGACAGGGTCTTTCTGTAGTTCAGGCTGGTCCTGAGCTCACCATGTAGCCCAGGCAAGCCTTGAACTCAGCAATCCTCCTGCCTCTGCCTCCTGAGTGCTGAGATTACAAGCATGAGCCACAATGCTTGACATTGTGGTATGTGGTACTGATTGCTGCTGGGCGTGGGTCACCATGCCTGGTATTGTTGTATGTGGTTACTGGGATCGAAACAGGGAGCTTGCATTTGCTAGGCAGGCACTGGAACCACTTTGCTAAATCTCTGGTGCACCTTTCCAGTTTTAAAAGTACTTTTGAATTTTTCCCTTTGAAACAGGGATTTGTTGAGCCGCCCAGGAATATATGCAGGAACCTTTGAGTGAGGAAGGAAAGTCTGTCTCCCTTGTGCCCTGAGGAGCTCAGGTTCCAGATGTGCTGTCCCAGCGCTGACCCATTGGAAGTATCTGTGTCCGGAATCACACACTACGTACATGACGCTGGTCTCTGGGGCCGATTTTGCATTTGTGATCTGGAAGGTGATTTGCAAAGTGCTTGCAGCGGAGTGTGGCAGGCTGGCCAGTGGGGGCATTTTGGCAAATGAGCCGAGGAAAAGCACAGGGAGCCCTGGAGTTGCTGTGAGGTCAAAGGCCAGATCTCAGGCTCCACCTAAAACTTCCAAGGGGAACGGGGTGGCTTCTGAGGGGTTCAGATTAAGTTGTTTTGGAGGTTATTATATTTTATAACCTACTCAGTACTCTGTATATAGCTATAAAACCTCTACATGTTATAATAAGAGTTCTTCTTTGTTTTTAGTTATAATAGCATAAAAAAGAAAACAGACCATATTTCTCTTTGAAGTTCTTTGGTGTAAACAGCAGTTTCTCTTCTCTCTCTAACTTTGGTGGTCTGAACTCATTTGTTTCTAGGAGTTTTCTTTGTGCAGTGTGAATTCATTCCCGCCTCCTCGGGCCAGCGCCACTCCCAGCCAGTCTTCCGCAGGGTCGCTGGGCAGCCGCGGTGGAGCGGTGTGGAGAGCTCTCTGTGGAGGGAGGAAAGCGCCAGCGACTCTGGGACACAAGCCCTCTGCGGCCCACACCCTTGGGTCACAGGGTGTGTCCTCCCCTGCAGAGACACCAGTGTGTCCCTCCCCTCGCGGTCGCTTCTCTTCGTCTCAGTCATCCCCTTCTTTCAGCTTGACCTTTTGTCTAAGAGAGGCATGTACAAGAGAGACAAATGTAGCTTTATAAACGTAGAGAGGCTCTTTTTGTCCCCTAGTTTTTCGCACACATCTGATGTAGAAGCAAAAGAGAAGTTTCTTCTTTATCCTTATGATCTCAACCTACTGAGGGAGATCAGGTGACTGAAACATAATTCATTCTCTCTCTCTCTCCAACTCTTGTCTCTGCCCAGTACTAGGGATAAAACCAAGGGGAATCTCACACTTATAATCCTTCTACTTCAACCTCCGGAGTGGTGGCATTGCCATGATTTAAGTCCCCTAGACTTCTTTTAGTCTAGGCTGCCAGATACAGAGTATCAAAACCAGGGCAGTGCCAGGTTCCCGTATGAAGAAAGATAGAAGGAGCCTGCCCAAGAGTCACCACTGGAACCCTGAATTTTCAAAATAGACCTGGTTTAGCAGGGTGTAGTGGCACACACCTGTAATCTCAGCACTCAAAATGCTGAGGTAGGAGGGTCCCTGTGAATTTGAGGCCAGTCTGAGATGCATAGAGAGACCTGGTCTCAACAAAACAAAACAAAACAGGGGCCAGAGATTTCGTTTAGTGGTTCCAGTGCCTGGAAGGTTCCTGGTTCGAACCCTGGTAACCACATACAACAATACCAGACATGGTGATTCATGCCCACTAGCAATCAATACCACATATCACAATGCCGGGCATGATGGCTCATGCCTGTAACCCTAGCACTCGGGAGGCAGAGGCAGGAGGATTGCTGAGTTCAAGGCTTGCCTGGGCTACATAGTGAGCACAGGACCAGCCTGAACTACAAAGTGAGACCCAGACTCAAAGAAAACAAAATAAAACAAAAGCAACCCAGGAAGAAACAAAATAACAAAACAAGGATTTGGAGTCTTACTAAGGAAATGAGTCTATTTGTTATTGAGTTTGTCCAATTACTTCTTACCTCTGATATATTAATTTCTTTTTTTTTTTTTTTTTTGTGGTACCAGGGATTGAACTCGGGCTCTTGTGCTTCCAAGGTGACAGACTAATTTCTAGTGAAGCTATTACTGAATCCAAATGTTGTTCAGGATCCACAAACTTGGTCCTGTGAAAGTTTATTCCCTTTGTTTCCTAATATTCCCCCAGGTGAACAATCTTGCTCAAATCCGATGTTTCCCCAGAGTGGCCATCAAACGTCCAAGTTATCCTCAGGGAAAGTATGCATTTGGAAAGAAGTCATAAGAATTAGAACTGTAGTGAAAATGTCAATGAGAGTTTTTGCCAGAGGGGAGGACTGAGGCGTAGATGGCTCCATGACAACTGGCTGCACTCTGTCAGAAGTGACGTTTGCCCCGGTAACCACGTACACCAATACTGGGGGTCGTGACTCATGCCCACCAGCAATCGGTACCACACAGCCCAATGCCAGGGCATGGTTGCTCACACCTATAATTCCAGCACTTGGGAGGCAGAAGCAGGAGGATTGCTGAGTTCAAGGCTTGCCTGGGCTACATAGTGAGCTCAGAGCCAGCCTGAACTACAAAGGGAGACCCTGTCTCAAAAAAAAAAAAAAAAAGGTTGACAAGGATGGAAAGGGCTTCTAAAGACACTTAGGGGCCTCTACCATTTATGAATTTCCAAGGAGTAAAGAAGAGAAAGAATTAAAGCAGCAAATGGAGCTGGAAAATTTCCAAAAAGAGGGAGTCATTTTACCAATAACATTCACCAAGCAAACAGTAGTGTTTTACATCTCCCCTTTATTCACCTACTAAAGAGGTTTTGAAAACTGATACCATCACATAAATAAATGTAGTATGTAAAGTAGGCTATAGAAGCCACGTCTATGTTCTACCTTTTTTCTCGTTTTACAGCAAACAGCACTTAGATGGAGTGAGACAAATCGAAAGCACAGGAAAGGATGAAAAGAAAGGGTCGGTTCCACAAAGATGCCAAGCAAACAAGAACCAATAAATAACCAGAATACCAGGCAATAAACAGCCAGGCAAAGAGTGCAGAGCTCAGGCCTGATGCTGGCTTCACCATGTCACCGCTGACTCCAAAGCCACCAGCTGGGCAAGCCCCGGGGCGTCCACGGCGCGAGCGAGCAAGTGAATGCTGGTTGTGCAGCCTCACAGCAGAGGGAACCATGCCTTTTACAGCTCCTAAGAAAGCTGTGAAAATAGCAAAGACCACCCAAGTGAAAACAGGTGATGTATTCAGGGCCTGCTGCAGCTCAGGAGTGGGCCGTTCCTTTGTGCTTGGGAGTGGCTCAGAGCCAGACAAGGGACTGGGAAGATTAAAAATAGATGGAAAGGAAACAGAGGAAGGCTTTGGTCACTGGTGCTGCTGGCACAGGGAAGCTGGGGGCCGGCCAGACACAGTGGGCATCTTCTGGGATTGGTCTGTTGGGCGGATTTGGCCCTCTCTGGTTGGCTCTGAGTCTGAAGAATGGGCACAAGGTCCGGAACTGACAGGTCATGACCCAGCCCTCACACTCTGGGCCAGCTACTGCAGGGGCTGTGGTTTGGCTTTCTAGATCGGTAGCTATAGGCTGTGGATTAGAGGTCTGTTGTCATATAGTCCAATCTGGCCATGGTCTGTTTGTACATTCAGTCTTCCAGCAGTCATCTGATGTGTCCTAAACTGTACAGACACATGCCCCTTCCACCTATGGGGAGAATGTCCCTTGCTGACACCTTAGCAAAGTCGGTTTAGAAGGGTCTGGCTGTTGTTGTTTGTGTCACAAACTGTGAGCAGTTTCGAAGGGGCAAGCAGAATGTCACAGTCCCTGCTTTCCAATCCTCGGTGCAATTCCAGCTGATCTAATAAAATGGACACAGTGATCAAAGTATTTGCCCAAAGACAAAAGACCAGACCAGAGGTTCACTCGCAGCAGCTTTCCAGCCCAAAGACACATGTTTGTCCTATGAGTCTAATAGTTGTTGGTCTCCTCACTGGGCCAAGCACCAGGCTTCAGGGTTAAATGCGAAATGCTCTCTGGTGGTTGATTCTTTTTCCTGACTTGACTGTGACGGTGCCATGACTCAGCCGTTCTCACTCAGTGGTGTGGGGAAAACACCTCTCTGTGGACAGGAGCTCTCTGGTGAGTTATGAGAGGCTGTCAGGACACTCCTGTGTACCCCTGTGCCTCAGGGGCCTGTCTGCAGGATGTTACACTGTCACCTTAAGTTTGGAGTGACAGAACATTACTCTGCACCTTCACACTGATCTTTGGCTTCATTATGATTCTGGTATTGAATATAATGAAGTATGAACTGCAGAAAATAATTCAATGTTTTTTAATGCAGGATAAAAATCCTTGAAGAAAATGTTGAGAACCACAGGAAATATTGTCCAGATAGTTCAACAAGGAGGATTCTATTCGTTTCTGGGCTAACAGAGAGACCTCAGAGGATTTATCAGGAGGGATAAAAGAGAGAATATTTTTTTCCTCTCAGGAGGAGCTGGTTCAGCCACTTTCCCTGGCAAGGAAACTAGAGAGAAGATAAATGAAGCAGACAAGGGCTTCTTTAATGAGCTGTCACTTTTATTTTGCTACCTGGGTGGGGAAGGACACTTGCCCTATTGTGTGTTTTGGGCCTTTAAGACCAAGTCTGTAAAATGACTTAGATCTTTTCTTTTTTTAGAATTCAAGAAGAGTAGCTGGGCTTCAATATACCATGAGTCTTTATACACTACTCTAATCCCAGCACTTGGGAGGCTGAGGCAGGAGGATCACCCCAAGTTCAAGGCCAGCCTAGATTATGTAATGAGTTCAAAACCAGCCTGCTGGTAAGAGTGAGAACAGTAAATGGGCAGGTCTGAAGACGCAGGGGTATTATAATTAGTCCATTTATGCCTGGAGGGGATAAGACTCCTGTACATTGAGTTTATGTAAATATCACTCTCATCAACTCCTTAGATTTTTTTTTTTACCATAATAAAATAGCTTGTTTTCCAAGTGTTTTTAAGAAAATACCAAAAGCTGGGCTGGGGATTTAGCTCAAGTGGTACCGTGACAACCTTGGATGCACAAGGGCCCAAGTTTATTGTACCAATAAAGAATTTTAAAAAAGGAAGTAACTATTATTAATTTTTCATTTCAGTACTTATAAACAATGTGTAATGACTAGATCAGTGTAACTAGCAGGTCCTTCCTTTCAAATATCTATCCTTTCTTTGCACTGAAAACGTTGATCATCCTTCTAGCTATTTAGAATTTTAGATGGGATGTCTCCTATTCACCTGCATGCTATGTCCACTAGCCAGCCCCTCCCCCCTCCACTACCCTGGTCTCTGGCTGTGGTCTCTGGAAGCCTCCCCTCTGTAGTATCGGTCAGCTTTGCCACCGCTGAGCCACTGCCTGACCCCTGTGACTCAGAGGAGGTAAGGTTTGCTAAGTTCGTGGCTGCTTTCAGTGCAGTGTGGTGGGCTCAGTGGGAGAAGGCTCAGGGCAGAAGGGCTAGTCAGCACAGCCCCCCACTTGCTTGCGGTTGAGAAACAGTTCAGGGAAGCAGTGCCCAAGGCCATGGCTCCACAACCCACCCAGACACAGCACTGTGCTGTACAAATCTGCTAGATATTTCTTAATCCATTGACATGGCCATAATGGTCACATCTATCCTGTGCTTTTATATGAGCTTCCAAACATAAATGAAAATGTGGTATTTGTCTTTCAGTATCCATGTGACTTACTTCATGTAGCATCCTCACTTCCATCCATATTACTGCTGTAAATGAAAACAATTCATTCTTTTTTTATGGCCAGCCCTGCACCATGTGTATACACATTGAAATTTTATCTCTTCACCCATGTGTGGAGGCCTACATAGGTCCAGTATCTTGGCTGCTGGAACGGTACTAAAGTAAAGTTGGGAGCGCAGCTCTCTCTTCAACATGGTCCCTTTTTCCTTGGCAGAGCTAGCTGTAGTTTTTTTGAAGAATCTCCTTATCTTCTATCATAGGCTACTAATTTTCATTCCCAGGAACGGTGTATATTAGTTCTATTTCTCTGCCTATCTTGAAGCATTTGCTATTTACTTTTGGTCTTTTTGATAGCAGCCATTCTAACTGGGCTGCCCTATATGACATCAAGGCTTTGATTTGTATTTCCCTGAGTGATGTTGCACTTTCTTTCATACACTTATTGACGAGTTGTGTATTTCCTTTCGAGAAATGTCTGTTTGGATCTTTTGCCCTTTCCAAAAACTGATTATTTATTCAGCTTTTGAGTTGAGTTCTTTATATATTCTGCATATTAATCTCTTGTCAGATGAATACTTTGCAAATATTTCCTATGTTATAGGTCGTTAATTCTGTTGTTTCTTTTGTTGTGTAGAATACTGTCCTATTTGTATATGTTGATAGTTCTCCCTCTCTTAGAGAGCCCATCTGTTCCTACTGTGACTCAGGAGCATTTTCTCTTCTGTCCTTTCTCAGCTCCCATCCTTCCCCTCCCACATGCTTCCCATTCTGCCCATTCAACACTAAGAGAAAATAAGGTGGAAGTCGCTTTTCCTTAGTAAATTAAAGCAAGGTTTCCATTGTCTTCTAGTTTTATTCCAACAACTCCAACATTATTGTTTCTTAAACTTTATTTCAGTGCTATACAATTAGATATTACTAATAAAGAAAAAAATTTTTTAAAAGTCTTCTTACTTCTCTGAAAAAATAAAGCCAAATCTCATAGCAAATTAAAGAATAGCATTAATTAATACACTGTGTACCATAATCTTAAAAGAATGCCCAAAATGTTAGAGTACAAGTCAGACAAAAAAGACTCCTGCAAAAACAAACAAAAACAATAAAAAAGATAATAACACAAAACTTTCTTTTCAATGAACTAAGAGGACCTAGTGGTAAATATGAAACAAAGTAGCATATGTATTAAAATATTTTTGAAACCACAGAATATATAATTTGTGGAATTACTAGAACATCTCCCTACTTGCTAGTTCTTTATCTTCTTTTTTTTACATTCTCCATAACATTTAATAGAAACTATGTACAATAAATTTTTGCTGTATTTTACTCAAAACAACAACCACATAAATTTACATAGATTGGAAAGAAGATAAGGGCTCCGTCCTGGAGGATATTTTCTCAGAGCTCAGTTGGGGCAAAGGGTTCAGATTGCCAGACAAAGTGAATGTTTAAAAAAGCCTATATGGGACCAGGGATTTAGCTCAGTGGTTCCAACATCTACCTGGTAAGAACAGGGTCCCGAGTTTACTCCGCAGTACCACATAGCACAATGATGGGTGTGGGGGCTCATGCCTGTAATCCCAGGACTTGGGAGGCAAAGGCAGGAGGATTGCCATGAGTTCAAGGCTACCCAGGGCTACAGAGTGAGTTCAAGGACAGCTTGAACTACAAAGCAAGACCCTGTCTCAAAAAACTAAACATGAATAAATATATAAATAAATAAAATAAAAAAGCCTAACTGCAGGCCCTTGCATAGATAATCAGATGCTGTGTTGCTCTTCTTATTTTCAATGTGACACCTCCCACCCCAACTCTGAACTTTGTAGGGCCTTTGTCTCCAATTCTGAATTTCATAATTATGTGCCTTATTCCTGGGCCCTCATGTGAGGCTTTTCAATCATCATGTTAGGGGAATTCCTTGAATTATTTCACCAATTATTTCCTTCTTTCATATCCCTAGAAGGTTTTATTTAAATTTTAATATGGATATTGGACCTCTAGGATCAGTTTTCTAATTTTCTTATATTTTCTCCTCTATTTTCCATATCATCTTTTTGCTTTCTCTCTGGGAAATTTATTCAATTTTATGTTCCAAGCTGTCCATGTCATGAGTTGATATAACCCACATATATCATCTTATAGCCCTGTGGCTCTGAAATCTATCATGGATCTCACTGGACTAGAAATAGTCTCTGGGGGCTCCACTCTTCCTGGAGACTCAGAGAAATCACTAACTGCTTATTCCGATTGTTGGCAGAACTTGATTTCACGTGACCTTAGGGCTGACACTTCTGCTTTCTGGGTGGTTGTCAGCAAAGGGCTCCCCCAGCTTCTAGAGACCCCATATTCCTTGGCCCCAAGCCCCTTCCTGCCTCTTCAGAACCGGCATCAGCAGTCAGGTCTGCATCTTGCTCTCCAGTCTCCCCTGCCTCCTTTTCCCTTGCAGCCTGGCTCCACTGTGGCTAGAAGAGTCTCAGTTTGATGACCCATGCGGTCACCCTGGTCTTGTCGTCCAGAACACCTTCCTTTCTCTGGAGTTCTAACCTTAGTCCACTTAGAAAGTCTTGCAGTTTTAGGACATAGGTGCCTTTGGACATCGTCATTCTACCTACCACAGGAGGTTGTTTTGTTTTGTTTTTAAATGTCTATGGTATTATATTTAATTCCTAAGAACTCTTCATTCTCAGATTTTTTTTTGTATAGCAAACTACTTTTGTTTTATGTTCGGAGTATCTTTTATTTTTGCCTCTAGGGATTGAACCTGTGCTATAATCCCACCAATGGATACCTTTATTTATTCCTCTGAGTATGATAATGATAGCTTTAAAAGCCTGTTTGTTTTCTTTCCTAGTGAGTTAGTTACCTTTCGTGTGTGTGGTTATTTTGGTCTCTAGCCTCTGTTCTGTGCTGTTGGTTCACAATAGTGAGCCATAGACCTTTAGCAGCTGATCCATCTCTCTGGGTAACTGCACGAGACCTGTGCACTGTAAACTTGAGGTAATGTGACCTGGCTCACCCAATTTCAGTCTTTTTAGTTCTTTTCTCTTGGGCAGGTCAAATTCATGAGAGGCAATCTTATTCAGGCAAGTGCCTGTCTTCAGGGTCCAGGGCTGGCTGTTTGCACTCTGCAAAGCCAGGGAATCTTAACATTCATAATGTGCACTGTTAATGGATTTCTCTGTTTGGAGATTTCTCAAGTTTGTCCCTTGAATGTATTTACTGTGTTCTAGTTGAGAGATTTGATTGCTTAGTTTCTTCCTCCAGAAAAATCTCCTGTTTTGTCCTTTTCAAAGGAGGGGGAGGGAACTAAAACGTAACTCCTTCCTAAGCAGATTCAATCCATCCTCCTATTCTGAGTCTTACTTTCCTTCTGAATCCACAGATGCCTGATGCCAAGCTCTGCATTTTTTGGGAGTTCTCTGTGTTAATTAGGTTCTTCTTGGCTTTCTCCAATACCAAGTTAACATTTGGCTTTTTCAGATCTGCCAGATCAATTATCAATATGTAGCCACTCACATTCTCTTTGTCTTTGTAGATTCGTCGTGTAATCCTGGTAGCACTGGGATAGAGGAAGGATGAATCTATGTTGTGACTAAAAGACACTGAAGTATACAGTTCAAAAGAGTAAATATTATGTTTGTATATATTACATATAATAAAATACATTTTAGAAATGAATGAATATGTGCTCAAAACCATCTTTAGAGATGAGGACAGTATACCAGAGGAGCTTATGTAAGAATTCCTGGCCTGGTGATGATTTGAGATACTGCTAAAACCACTTCTGGTAGTGAATTGTATCTGACCTTGCATTGTACTTTACAGACTGTGGTCTCCTCAGCTCTCTCCCTGGGATCTGCATCCTAGCTAACTTACTGTCTCATCAGGGGACATGCTATCCGGCACCCACAACTTAATGCAGGAGGGTTTACTCTTGCTCACAATTTTAGTCCATGGCCAAGTAGATGTAGGGCAGAAACAGCAGGGCAGAAGGGCCTGTGCTGAGGATAGCGGCTCATAGCATGGCAATCAGGAGGCAGAGAGAGAAGAGAGGAGATGAGGAAGGAGATGTACCTTTCCAGGCCCTGCTCCTTGGTACAGGCTCTTCCAACCACCTAAGAGCACATTAAGCCTCATTTATCAGGGATTAATCTACTGTAGAGTACATCCTCCTGCCCTCATTTACCTACCTTCCAGAAGCTCCATCTCTGCACACATGAAGCTTTGGGGGGACAATTTAGATCTGAACTCTAACCTAGGCTACCCTGTTTCTGCAAGAGGCACATATGGAGCTCTAGAAAACCTACTGTCCTTGCACGGAGAAAATGGCCTGGGAGACACTGAGTCAAACAGCAATTTAAACATTTAAAAATATTACTTAACACTTAATTGTTGACTCTGCATGCACTCCAGGCCATTTATACGCTAGGATCGATGGAAAAATGGAAACACAGTGAGTGCTGTGACTACAGGAAGAAAAGGGTTTGCATCCCTCCTACACTCTCAGCTCTTACAGTGTAATTTGATAAATACTAGAATTCGGTGGCTTACCTAGAAAGGAGATTAAGTGGTCTATGGCTTTTCTTAACATAGCCAAAATCAATAACGTGCGATTGCTTCTTGTTAATGTTTAGGAATGTACATGTCCAGCTTCCATTAGTGTTAAGTACTCTTTCCCGCCAATATTCATTTCTGCACATTTTAAGTTGCTTATTTATCTGCACAGTCTTTTACATAGCTAAGAAAATAAAGAAGATGGCTATAATATTTTTTAAGCAATTAAGTGCTAATTCCTTGGCATTTAATTGAATTTTCTCCCAAATTTGTTCTTGACTTCTTGGACCTTCTGATCCTTTACCCTTTGTTTTCATAGTTTAGAGCCTGCATTTCTCCTGGGTGATAATTTTTCAAAACTGAGGGTTCATATTTCTTTAGTTTGACTAGTCAGTAAATCAGAATTGTCCATGGACACAGATAAGGTCACGAGTAGCAAATAAAAATACATGATGTTCAAGAATTTCAGATAAATAATGAAAATATTTTGGGGCTGGGGATTTAGCTCAGTGGCACAGCACCTGCCTGGCAAGCATGAGGTCAAGAGCAGTGTACTTGCCTCTATCCATTGCCTAAAGAAGAAGTCTAAATAAATTTCTTTTTTTTTTTTTTTTTTTGAGACAGGGTCTCACTTTGTAGTTCAGGCTGGCTCTGAGCTCACTATGTAGCCCAGGCAAGCCTCGAACTCAGCAATCCTCCTGTCTCTGCCTCCTGAGTGCTGGGATTATAGGCGTGAGCCACCACGCCCAGCTAAATAAATTTCTTATGGAAATTTCACCAAAAGATGTGTATTTGGATAAACGAACAAACAAGATTCAAGTCACCATTCACAACAACAACATTACCACAAAGTCAGTGAGCTCTTGTTCTGAGCCTTTTAGGTGCAGTTCAGCTAAAGGCACCCAGGTGCTCTAAGTGCTGGGCGTCCCTCGAGATGCCTCAGAAGGCTGAGATAGAAGCTGTACTCATCTCAGATTAATGCAGCACAGTTTATGTACAGATTCTGTTTGTCAGGAAAAAAAAAAAACTAAGTAGAAGGTAGAGAAAAGAGAAAAAGAGGCCTTTGTGGAAATGTGTACCATGCTGTTCATAGTCTGAAAAGAACTTTTCTAACCTCACAGAGAAAATTAAGTAACTTTCTGTAAGGCTCCGTGTTGCATGAACTCATCTGTGGGGGTACATTCCAGGAACGGGTTTAAAAAAGCTGCATGTTGTAGCAGTTAAGCCTACATTTGGCTCCATGACAGGCACCTAACTACGTGGTTTTAGAAAGCCAGGCATAGCTGGGTGTGGTGGTGCAGTAAATCCAGTATTCTGAGAGTTTGAGACAGGAAGATCATAAATTGGAGTCCAAAAATAATTGCTCTGGGGGTGCAATTCAGTGCCAAAGCCCTGAGTTAAACCCTGAGTACCATCCACCAAAGGGTGGGGGGAAGCTGGATACTTACTTTTCCTCCTTAAGAGGCAGGCCTGTGGTGTCACTGAATGCCTGCATTTCTGCCCTTCCACTTAGTCTGCCTGAGTGTGGGCTTTCTTCCTGTTTCCAAGGAGGCCACTGCCCCTCTAGCCAGGAAGAGAAAAATAATGTTGCCAAGTTGATCATTTTAAAATGATTTCTTGGGGATTCCAAGCAGCACACTTTGCTCATAGCTGTCACTGATGAACTACCCTAGCTGCAAAGGAGTTTGAAGTAGAAGCCTTTAAATTAAGCATGGTGCTTTCCCAAACAATATTTGGGTTCTCTGAAGAAGGAAAATGAGAAAGCTCCACAAGTGAACTAGTGTAAAAACTCTTCAAAAGACAAGGCATTTTTTCTTCATTTCAACACACATAAACATTAAATTCATCATCATATAGAACAGAAAAGGGCTGGGGATTCAGCTTAGGGTAGCTACTAACTTAGTAGGGGTCAGATCCCTGGTTAGGGATCGAACCAGGGCCCTTGAGTTTGCCAGGCAGGCATTGGAATCACTGAGCTAAATCTCCGGTCCACTATCACATTTCTTTACTACAAACCTTGGATTGTTAGCAAATACAATATACTTTGTTTTAAATTTAAACCTGAAACCTAAAGTTATAATAATTATCAAAGTTCATGTGTGGTAGCTTTCTGTCTCTACAACCAAAATAACCAAGATAATTTACATAGAAAAAAGGTCTATTTAGGCTTACAGTTTTGGAAGTTCCACTCCATGACTAACTGGCCTTCTTGCTTTGGGCCTGTTGAGGTGGAAGATCATGAAGGATGTGTTTGGCTGAACAAAACAGCTCAGCTCATGCCCATGAAGCAGAAGCCTACAAGAGGCAGAGGTTCCACTCTGCTCCTCAAGGGCAGAACCCCAATGATCCAGAGACCTTTGTTGATCCAGCCCTTCGAAGTTCCAGGACCTCCGAATGGCACCGCCCCCGGAGGACCCAGCCTTGAACACACGGGGCATCCAAGATCCAAACAGTCCTGTACACAGCATAACTAGAAGGCCACAGAGATGATCAGAATTGGACTGCCCTCTCGGAGTTTGTCACCTGGTTGGGCTGTGAAACTGGTACATCCTGAGCAGGTCAGATCCAGGGTGACTGCCAGGAGTGTGTGGCACAACAGCCAGGCAGTGAGTCAGGGTGATACCTGGTTGGACAAGCAGGACCCTGGAAATACTGTGTATACAGCATGACAGCACAGTCACTTCCGCTAACTTCGAGTGTTTTTAAAATGTAGTAAAAGCCCAGCGCAGGGACAGCGATCAGGACTGAAGGCCAAGTCAGGCTCCACACACGGAACAGGAAGCAAGCTCCTCTCTTGCTGATGGCGAATGAAACTGAGGTGTCACTTGAGGACCCCACTCAGCAGAAGGCCTTTAGCTAGGCCAGTGCGAATAACTGAAAGTATTGTTACAGGCACTCTATCAATGGCCACCAAGTCTCAACAAAGATCTCTTGGTATTTCTTGCGTGTTGGTCATTAATTTCATTAGGTTTAATTCACGTCAGTGTTGTGCTCAGTCCCGCACTCAAAGCGCAAGGAGATCATTCTCATTTCTAACCTAAAAAACCCATATTTCTTGCGAAAAGACAGGACTGTACTATTTCCCAAGAGACCGTCTTTTTTTCCTACTGCTGGTGTCTGACCTATTTGTGAAGCTGTCCTAGGGTGCTGAATGGGACTCCAAGAGGTAAAAACAGCCCCTGGGATTTCCAAATAGCCTCGCCGCGCCTCCACACCATCAGCACCTGAAGGCAGGTGCTCGCGCAGGCGGAGACACGGCACCTCCAAAGCCTGAGAAACTTTCTTGATTTTATGGCAAACTTGACGGCGGAAGCCGGCGCGACCCCGCGCAGGCGGCGTCCAGGGTGCTCTCCCCCGCCGCCCTCCCGTGCCTACGTGGCGGGCGCGCAGGTCGCGGGTCAGGTGGTCGGTGACGCCCGCCGCCGCCGGGGGTGGGGACTCGCGGGCCGGGCGGGCGGGCGCGGAGGACGCGGCGGGCGGGGCCGGGCGGCGGGCGGAGCTCGGGCTGTGGCGGCGGCGGCGGCGACGGGCGCGGAGGACGCGGACGGCGGAGACATGGACCGCGGCGAGCGAGGTGAGCGGGTCCGGGGCTCAGGGCTGGGGCCGGGGCCGGGCAGGTGCGATCTCTCCGGCCGCGCCGTGAGTCGCGCGTTTGCGGTGGGCTCCGGCGTCCCGGGCGGCCGAGCAGCAGGGAGCGGCCGAGGGGCCCGCGGGCGTGCGCGCGTGTGCGCTGGTGCGTGTGCGCCGGTGCGTGTGCGCAGCGAGAGGGCGCGGGCCGGCGGGCGAGGGGCGCGGCGGGGGTCTGGTGGGCACCTGCACCGAGGCGCAAGTCCTCGTTCTCGGAGGACCCACCTGCGGGGCTCGTGCTCTCGCGGTGCGGCGGCCGGGTGTCGGGTGGTCTGGTGCCCGCGGTGGTTTTGGGTGTAGATCTTGAACGTATCAGGTGTCCTCGGATGGCGGAGCGGTGCAGATGGGTTCAGTTGGGGGAAGGGAGCTTTTGCAGGAAAGGTTTTCTTTTATCTGTCAACATGAACACCCCACACCCCCAAACCCCTTAGTTTACCGTGGCTTTGCGTCTTAAGAGCGTAACTCAAGAATTTGCCCGACTGGCATCTCTGTGGAAGATGTAGCAATAGTAGGGCATGGTTTTAAGATTTAAATATTGCTTTCTCTTGGAGATCTCTGTTGATAATAGAGCTTAAAAAATCTATATATCTATAAATATGCTAATAAAAGAACAGTGTAACATTTGGGTCGTGGGGGATAGGAATCAGTCTTGAGCCCTGACATAACTTTTTTTTTGAGACAGGGTCTCGCTTTGTAGTTCAGGCTGGCTCTGAGCTCACTATGTAGCCTAGGCAAGTTTTGAACTCAGCAATCCTCCTGTCTCTGCCTCCGAGTGCTGGGATTACAGGCGTGAGCCACCACGCCCGGCAGCCCTGACATAACTTTTAATTTTTTGCTTACTGTCTTCCAGTATTTGCCTTCATGTGTGAGTTTTTATGTAAATAAGGCATACTCTATATGTCCTATATTTTACTTTAATTTTTTGGTTTTTGACATACTCTTACCATGTAATTTCAGGCTAGCCTTGAACTCACTGTGTAGGCCAGACTGGCCTCAAATTCATTGTGATCCTCCTGTCTCAGCCTCCCTCCCCAGTGTGCAGGCCACCAGGCCCAACTGTATTTTACTTTTGAAAAAGAGTCTTTGGAACCATACAGTCCTTTCTGTGTCCATACCTCTCAAAGTAATTCTACACTTACCACAAGGGCTTGTAAACCTCATATATAACACATATTTTTACTTATTGTTTAAGTATCTACATATGTACACACATATTTTTGAACAGCTTTTCAGTTTCTGGAGATTAGAAACATATTGTCTTTACTGTTGGTTAACAGTGTGACGTGCATATAGTTGACCCTCAGATGAGTTAGGAAGCTCGTTACAGGTCTTGTGTGTGTTGTTAGAAGCCCTGGGAGCTGCCAGGTAAGTTAACATTATTCTATCCTGTTTTTAACAGGGGAGGCAAATGGGTATGTGTGTAGTTGTACACTTTAACATAACGATGCTTTTATATTGCTTGGATTTGCCGAAGTAAATAAAGGGGCTGCTTGACCTAGGTGATTGGAGTGACTGATTTTTAATAAAGTATGGTCAGTAATAATAGACATCTGTACCTGTGATGTTCCAGTTTGCCAGTACATCTGGTGTGGGTTTTTTTTTTTTTGCAGTACCAGGGATTGAACTCAGGCCGTGGTACTTGCAAGGTCCAGGCCCCATTTGTGTTTTTTTTTTTTTTTTTTTTTTTTGAGACAGGGTCTCGCTTTGTAGTTCAGGCTGGCTCTGAGCTCACTATGTAGCCCAGGCAAGCCTTGAACTGAACAATCCTCCTGTCTCTGCTCCTGAGTGCTGGGATTACAGGCGTGAGCCACAGGCGTGAACCACCACGCCCGGCACTGTGGTATGTGGTATTGATTGCTGGTGGGCGTGAGTCTCCACGCCCCAGCATTCTATGTGGTTACCGGGATTGAACTCAGGACCTTATGCTTGCGAGGCAGGCGCCGGAACCACTGAGCTAACCCTCCAGCCCCCATATGTGGTTTTATAGGTCTAGTTTCTTTAGGATCTTTTACCCATTCTGTGCTGGACTTAGCCCAGGGACTCGGAGGTGCTAGGTGCCCCTTTAGGCCTTCAAGTGTGTTGTTCTAAGACTTTTTTTTTTTTTTTCATTCCTTGGCTTGTAAGTCGAGTGTATCTGTAACTTTGCAGTGCTTTTTTGTGGCATTGTGCTGTCTAGATAGTCCTTGCTTTTATCTGTGCCTCCTGGGGTGGGGCATGGATGTCACCCCCCAGGCAGGAGAAGGAATCTGGGAAAGGAATCTCCGTGCTGAGCTGGCCCAGGCCTTTCCTCCCACCCTGATTTCTGTCTGCGGCTTCCCAGTTGTGTGTTTCCAGGGCACACGGTGGGTGCTCGGTGTTTGTTGGGTGGCAGAGAGGGAAGGGAAAAGTGCCCGAGGGCAGATTCCAGCTGCTGAACCTGTCTTTGCAAGTCAGCATCTTGCTTCCCATTTTCTCCTGTCCTTTCCTTGTCTGTTCTTGAAGACAACTCTGTGGTGAGGCAGAGTTGCTGATAAGGCCTCTCTGACAGGGCGTTGAGCTCTCTGTGTCAGGCTGGTGAGCTGGCGGAGCGGCTGGGTCTATCTTCAGTGCCTGAGGAGTAACTTCCTGGCTAAAGTGCTCAAGGTGAGCCTGTGATCTTATTCTTGCCCTCTCCAGCAAGCTGTATTGTTGTATACAATTCTGCACTTGGCATTTTGAGTTGTGATTTTTGCAAAATATTATAAGCTAAATCACAAACTTTTAGGTTTTACTTAATTTTATTTGTATAAGTGTGGCTTTTTTATATTAGTCCTTTAAACAACGCACTCTATTTGCAAAATTAAATATCTTGTCTTACATACATTTCTATCTTGAAAACATCTCCTTCAGCCTTCCATGAAGACGTCAAAATCTTTACTACTGGCTTTATTAACGGAGCCCTAATGTTTAAAAATGAACGGTTTGCCTTTGGTATTCATTCATGGGCTTTTTAATGCTCTGTAATAGGGCTCAGATTCTATCATCTTTTCACTTTCTTCCTGTTCCTGTAACAGATTGGTAATACTGGTGCTTTAGGAATTCAATAAACATTCAGTGATGTAAAACGCCTTAAATCACATAATGCCTTTCAAGAGTTTCTAAGCATTAATCTGAGCGCAGTGCACTTAACATGTGCAGTATTTCCTACTTTGCAAGAGCATTGTGACTTGCTGTTACAGAGCATGCACAGTGGAAAAAGCCCTCCTGCTGCTCTTAGGAGGCTGAATAAATATTCATATGCAAGCTCTCTCTTATCCGGGTAATGACCTTTAGATTAGCCCTGGTACAATGAAGTGAAAGTTTTCCAACTAGTAAGCATTTTATTAGTTTGAAATAAAAAAAACCCAACGCATTATTTTAGGAGGAAGAGGAAAGGTTGTGGGGCCTACACGTGCAGAGAGGAGGGGCTGCCTAACAGGAGTGACAATAGTAATGCCATGGTGTGTTTGGTGTTGTAATTATGCCTCAGAAATGATGAACATGTGGCATATTATTTAAAAGCAAAGCTGACTAAAAGGAACTGGGTGACAGTTTTGAGCGGCAGAGCACAAGGTCCTGGGCTTGATCTGCCCGGGCTATTCATTTCTTTGGCCAACACTCTGTTTTGCAGATGGTGCTAATTCTTTGTTAGTTCTCCTTCACTTCCTGCATTTATTTTTATATGGCCGGCTGCCTGGTCCCTGGGGAAAGCTGAGAGGTAAGGAGGGGTTGAGATCTCTTAGTAAAACCCTCAAAACAGCATAATATATGCATGCAGTAAAAATAAATACTATCCACTCACAGCTTAAAACAAAAACCACCCACATCCCCTAGACCTCTGAGCAGTTTGTTAAAGGCTTAGCTTACTTTGTTTTCTTTTTCAGGTTAATAATTGCTGCTTTAGTTGTTAACTATTGTAAAATAGCTTTTCTTTTTTTTTTTTTTTTGCTTTTTGAGATAGGGTCTCGCGTTGTAATTCAGGCTGGCCCTGAGCTCACTATAGTGCCCAGGCAAGCCGCCGCGAACTCAGCAATCCTCCTGTCTCTGCCTCCTGAGTGCTGGGATTACAGGCGTGAGCCACCACGCCCGGCATTGTGCTATGCGGTGTTGATTGTTGGTGGGCGTGTCTCCATGCCCAGCATTGTATGTGGTTACTGGGGATCAAACTCAGGTCCTTGAGCTTGCGAGGCAGGTGCCGGAACCACTGAGCTAACCCCCCGGCCCGTAAAATAGCTTTTCTAAGAATTTCCCAAATTATATTAAACTGGGTGGGGACCAGCTATACTGAAATCAAAGTTTTATTTGGTTTTATTTTTTAAAAAGTAAAAGGAATTGAGGGATTTAAATGGTTATTAGAAGTTAAAAAATGTAAGTGTAACCCCCCCCCCAAACTAGGAATGAAACTCAGGGCCTATACACTGAACTACATCCCCACCCCTCTATATTTTTCTTTTATTTTTTTGTGGTATTGGGGAATGAACTCAGGACCTTGTGCTTGGCTGGGCAGGTGCAGAACCACTGAGATACACCCCTGACCCTCCTTTTTAAATTTTTATTTTGGGTTAAGGTCTTGTTGAATCTCTTGAGTTGCCTAGGCTGAGCTCAAACTTGTCTTCCTGCCTCAGTCTCCGAGAGTGCCTGGATTATAAGTGTATGCCACTGTGGTCTACTAAGAATACCTCTTTCAAACCAGAAAGAGAATGTTCATATATCTGTCCTTTTAAACAAATCGCAAACTAATCTTACTGAATATCCTATTTTATAAATTGCTTTTAAAAGCAAACCTAGTATATTTTATTTTATTTTATATTATTTTTGAGACAGGGTCTCACTTTGTAGTTCAGGCTGGCCCTGAGCTCACTGTGTAGCCCAGGCAAGCCTCAAACTCAGCAATCCTCCTGTCTCTGCCTCCGGAGTGCTGGTGTGAGCCACCTAGCCTGGCATTGTGGTATGTGGTACTAATTGCTGGTGGACGTGAGTCACCACACCCAGTTTGGCTGTATGTGGTTACTAGAATTGAACCGGGGACCTTGTGAACCAGGGACCTTGTGCTTGTTAGGCAGGTGCTGGAACCACTGAGCTAAATCTCTGGCTCAAACCTGGTGTATTTTAACAATACACTTCAACATCATTTTGATTCATTTTCTCAGGTAATTAGTGCACAAGATACAAAATTCATGATTAAGAGACTGTAAAATATGACTCTCCCTGCTCTTCCCATATCCTAGGCTATTTCCCTTGAGTAAGATGGAGCTCTTACTATTTTCTTGTCTGTGCATTGGAAAGCATTCTGTGTGGATATTTTTATATATACTCACTTGCTTAATCAGCTTATACTACTCGAACTGTGTAGCGCATCAATAGTTTGGCATCTAACATTCTTCATTGGAATGCAGTATAGGACTGTTTATTTTAATGATCATTCAACATGTTATATTGAACAGCTTTTTTTTTTTTAAATATGCTTGGAGAGTGGCCCTAGGCCTTGTGCGTACCAGGGGATCTCCAAAGTGCATCTCCAGCCTGAGGCAGCTTCATTTGTAGCAGCCATTTGTACATGTCTGCTTGTGTAGGTACTGTGTTATGTCTGTAGTCGGCAATATCGAACTTGTTCTCTCAAGTTCATCAGTGGAGAACAAGTTCTCCCACTTACAGAGGAAGAAAAATTTCCTGTTTGCCTTCTTAGGATTTCTTGCTGGGTGTGCACATCGACTCATGCAAGACAGACCAACAGGAGAGAAGCATACATGTTTTATTTGGTTTCCATGCACATGAGGGCCTAAGAAGATTAGATCCAAAGATGTGGCTGCGCTGTAGTTCTTATGCAAAAGCGAACAGAGAGGGAACAGTGGGAAACCGAGGCAGAGTTTAACAAGGTTTCTCGTCAACCTCTTGTCTCTGGTTACAAGGCTGCTTTGCTCTGGTACGGGGAGGGCACCTTTCCTTGGGAAAGATGAAAGGAGAGGCCACGGAGCCCTCTTGCACCTGCTGTTATTCACATTCCCTTGGTTCAGAGCAACGCAGAAACCAAAGTGGAGTGTGTTGGGGTGGCAAGTCCTGAACTCTTGTCATCTCAATCCTTTGCTCGTAAAGTGGCAGCAACTACATGTGCGTGTAATTTTATAAGATGCCAGTGTGTCTGTAGGAAGAATTCCTAGCAGAATGTGACTGTTCAGCTTTGCTTATGCCAAAGTCTGCCCCATAGACATGCTATGCTGCCAGTTACACTGGGCCTGCGAGTGCGCGGCTGCTTGCCTACACCCTGCGGCGGGGGTGTTCCCACACATTTGCAGCTTCGCTTATCCTGCAGAAGAAAAGCGGCTTCTCAGGATATGTTTCATTATGTATTTTTCTTAAGTGGAGGTGGTTGCATGTTTTTTGGATATACTTAAGAGCTGTATTTCTTTTCCTTTCTTTCTCTGTGAAATGTCTGACCATAACCTTTGCCAGTTTTTCTTTATTTTCTCCTCCTTGTTTTGTACAGTATGGCCCTGTGTCCATGATAAAAGTTGTTAATATATTACTTTTCCTAGTTTGTCACTCTTTTTTTCATTTTATAGTGATTTTTTTCCTCCCAAGAAGTGGTAATCCATAGTTCTTTTCATATATGGCTTCCAGCTTTTTTTTTTTTCTTTTTGAGACAGGGTCTTGCTTTTGTAGTTCAGGCTGGCCCTGAGCTCACTATGGTGCCTGGCCAGGCAAGCTGCTGCGAACTCAGCAATCCTCCTGTCTCTGCCTCCCGAGTGCTGGGATTACAGGCGTGAGCCACCACGTCCTGCACTGTGGTATGCGGTGTTGATTGTTGGTGGGCGTGCCTCCACGCCCAGCATTCTATATGGTTTCTGGGGATCGAACTCAGGACCTTGCGCTTGTGAGGCAGGTGCTGGAACCACTGAGCTAACCCTCCGGCCCGGCTTCTAGCTTTTGAATCATTCCTCGAAAAACTTTCAGTACTTTGAATTTATATGTTTTTGGTTTTATTTATTTATTTTTTAGTTTATTTTTATCTTTATTGGTACATTGTATATGCATCATTATTACACTCAATATTGAGAATTTGTAATACTATATGACATGTGGTTTTATTTTTTACACTTAAATTTTTTGTCCATTTGGAGTTTATTTGATATAAAGTATGAAATATGATTCTTAACACTTCCAGCCCACAGTTTGCTTCTCATTTGTCCAACATGATGGTTGCATAATAGACTTGTCCTCCACTGATTTGAAATACTGGGCCACTTGTCATATACTAAGTTCTTATATTCTTTCCTTTCCCCTTGATACATATGTTCATTGCCAGCATCTAAACTATATAACTTATTGTAGCTTCACAAAGTATAAAAATGTTTGGAGGGGCTAGTCTCTCCTGATTTTTTTTCTGTCATATTATTCCTGGCTATTCATACCAGATTTTATTTCCATATATATGTATGTGTGTGTATATATGTATATTTATTTTTTTTTCCTTTTTTTTGAGACAGTCTTGCTTTGTAGTTCAGGCTGGACCTGAGCTCACTTTGTAGCCCAGGCAAGCCTCAAACTCAGAACAATCCTCATGCCTCTGCCTCCCAAGAGCTGGGATATCAGGCATGAGTCACCTCACTGGTGTTGTTGTATGTGGTTACCAGGGATTCAATTCAGGACCTTGTGTTTGCTAGGAAGACACTGGAACCACTGAGCTAAATCCCTGGCCCCATCCTATCCTTTTTTGAACTTACTATGTGGCCCAGGCTGGCCTTGAACTTCCAGGGATCCTCCTGCTTTAGCCTGCCAAGTGCTGGGCTTACAGGTGTGTGTATCAGGACTGTTTTCAGGTCAGATGTGATGATATCAATGGGCTGTTCACAAGCGTATCTAAACCAAGACACTCGGTTTGGTAAATGTCAAGCAAAGATAGCGTTTTTGATATATGATCCTTTCACAAAATCAAAGAACGAAAACCACCCAGCGTCAGACCTTTTAAAGCTTCCATCTCTATTATCTTTGAAAGTTCTTTGAAAGTTGTAACCAATCTCACCACCATCTCCCAAAAGCAGACCCCCAAGCACCTGTGGCTGTTATAAACAAAAGAGGCAGCGTGCTTCTCAGTTTTCTGGGGCCTTGTCTTTCTGTCTTTATTTTGGTTTTATTACTTGCAGGAATTTCAGTCAGCTATGAGGCCGTCTGAACCCATGAGGCCACTGTCAGAGCCTCTTTTGCAATGAGAGGGTTGGAGGCTATGATGCGTCACTCTGACGACGGTCACTGCCCACTGTGGAGAATTCTATTGGAGCCGGGTTGTCGGGGCCAGAAACACTTGGATCCGGAGCTGCAAGTTCCCGGAGGTTCTTCTCCGGCTGCTGCTTTTCCTGGAGTGTCTTCTGTGCGCGGGCCGGGGTTGTGCTGGGACAGCTGCTCCTCACAGCCCTTCTCGCGACTTAGCACAGACAGCTGATGGGGAGATGATCCCTGTTGGGACTCAGGGTTTGTCTCTGAAGTGGCTTATGTTTTTTAACCACAGACAGCAAGGATTTGGGTAACATGGTCTTTCTCCAAAATGGATTCTTCAAAACATGAGAGCATGCAAATTCTAGGATAAATACTGGAAAGAGAAAATGGTAACAACTGGAATATAGACAGAATCCTTTTTTGCTGCTACTGAAAATAAGAATACAAACTTCTTTGGATTTTTTGGTAATATCCCATGTATTTGAGCATCATTTTGCGAAGCAGTGTTCAGAATTCAGTGGGGATGCAGGAATGCTCAGCTGGTATTGCATCTTGTTGCCGTCATCAACTAGCAGTGCGTGTTTTGAGTCTAGGATCACACTTCTGCCCACCTGGGCGTACATTGGACTCCAGTGTCTAACAGCCACTTTCATCGTCCACACGGTTCTGTGCTGTTTTCTACTTGTAACAATTAAGGGGTGAAACATATCAATAGTGATATAGTCGTCTTCTGTCTGACAGCTAGATTAGGTGGTCCAACAATTCCTTGTTTGCAGAAGGTAAATTCTTTTTGTCCAGTCCTCGCTTTAACTCTTGCCCAGAAGGATCTGATGGATCAAGAACTTCTTTACAGACATCACAGGGACAAGAAGGGGTATACTGTTAGAGGCAGCAATCTGTACTGCATTGTATAATAGAACCGGGGACCTGGGGGGCGATATGGTGTCCCAGGACTGGGTTCATGTCATAGGACTTCATTTTAACACTTGTGGGTACAGATGTCAAGGCTGGTTCTGGATGTGCCATGTTCTCAGCGCTGCTCCCAGCATGCACCTGGAGATCAGGAGAGTCCTGCTGTTCACAGCTCCTCTGCATGTTTCCTGTGCAGGGCTTTGGCCTAGCGTCAGGTGCACTGTGATGGTTAACCTTGATTGTCCTCTTGTTTTAATGGGATGGAGACATGCTTAGGAAATTCATAAAGGATCTTCTGGGTGTGTCTAGACATGAGCGGCTCATGGGGGCTCTAACTTTACTAGGGAATGAATCTACCAAGGAGTTCATAATTGGATAGCATTGTTGGGGGTGATGGCTGGAGGGGTGGGTCAGGAGGGGATGACCTTGGGGATTGTCTGGTCCTTGTCGTCTTCTCTGGCGCCCATCACGCCCTCATGCCGTGGTGTTTCTGAAAACAGAAGAGCCACCTGCCCTGAGACCGAAACCTCTGAAACCGCCAGCTGAAATAAATGTTTCCTCCTCTAAGTTGTGTGTGCCAGATGTCTTTTCATAGCAAGGGGGAAATAACTTATACGTAGTAAAAATTTCACCACATTATTAAAAAGCATCATTTTGCACCATTTGAATCTTTGTTTAAATGTTTCTTTGTAGGACTATGGCTCACAGTCCATTATTTTAATTATTTTTCTCTTACCATAAGAGGAAAATAATACATAGTTTTTTTTTTTTTTGCGGTACTGGGGATCAAACTCGGACCCTTGTGCATCCAAGGCAGGTGCACGGTATCACTTGCTAAATCCCCCAGCCCTTTGTTTTTCTTTCTTTTTTTTTGTTTTTTTGAGACAGGGTCTCGCTTTGTAGTTCAGGCTGGCTCTGAGCTCACTGTGTAGCCCAGGCAAGCCTGGAACTCAGCAATCCTCCTGTCTCTGCCTCCTGAGTGCTGGGATTACAGGCGTGAGCCACCACACCTGGCTTTTTTTTAAAAACAGGCTCTCACTGTCTATTTCAGGTTGGCCTTGAACTCATTGTGTAGCTCAGGCTGGCCCTAAACGTGGAGAGATCCTCCTGCCTCAGCCTCCTGAGTGCTGGGATTGCATGTGTGTACCACCATGTCTGGTCTATCATAATTTTGAAGTGTATAGTACAGTAGTATTAATTGTCCCTGGTAACCAGGTAGCTTGACTGACTTACCTCATAGGAAAGGAACCATGCAGTCCTTGTGATTAACTGATATCACCTAGTATAATGTCCTCAGGGTTCATCCATGTTGTGACCAGATTTGGAGAGGTCGAGATGATTACTATTCTGTTGTATGTCTCCTTTTCTGCAACCAATTTATCCAACTGTGGTTGTCTCCGGGT
Organism: Thryonomys swinderianus; assembly: GCA_004025085.1. Classification (NCBI taxonomy): domain Eukaryota; kingdom Metazoa; phylum Chordata; class Mammalia; order Rodentia; family Thryonomyidae; genus Thryonomys; species Thryonomys swinderianus. The sequence goes on along the minus strand of PVIC010001324.1, from coordinate 53,117 downwards.
AACTGACACCATGTAAGGGCTGCTGTGCACGTTGAGTTTCTCTCTGTGAGCCCTGTATGTTGGTGCTGTGTGCTCTTGGGAGCTGGGACAGATGCTCTCTTCGTCCGCTCGTCAGTGGACATTTGCACTGCACCTGCCTCTTGGCTGTTGTGAATGATGCTCTGGTAAACACGGGTGTGCACATAGCTCTTCAAACTGGTTTTCACTTCGTAGATACATCTGTATATATCTAGTAGTGGGATGGCTGGATTGCTGTACATGGCTATTTTAATCTTAGGCTCTACCTATTGGCTCTACCAATATATACTCTGGGTCCACCAGCAGCACACAGGGGTTGGAGTCTTCCCATGCCTCCCCAATAGTGTTCTTCACTTCCCTGTATGGGGTAGTGGCCACCCTGACAGATGTGAGATGGCATCTTATAATGACAGTGCTGGACATCTTTCCATCTACTTTTTGGCCACTGGATACCATCCAGGGTAATGTCTATTCAAGCCTTTGGTCGATTTCTTTGATTCGATTGTTTTTTGTCTAGTTGTAGGATTTCTTTATATAATCTAGATATAAAATTTTTAATGGATGTGTGGTTTGCAAATATTTTGTCCTAGTTCATAGGTTGCGTTTTTACTCTTTTTTTCTTTGCATGTGTCATTGTTTTTAATAAGTATTATAAAGCTTATAGTGGGAAGAAGTCTCTGTGTTTTAATTTATTTACTAGCGAGGTATAGGTATTTTTAGTCTCCTTCCTTCCTTCCTTCTGCAGTAGGAATTGAACTCAGGACCTTTTGCTTGTCAGCCCCTGAGGTACATCCCTGACCCCTTATATCTTTGTCTTGAGATTAGTTGTTCCATATCTACCTTTTGCAAATAGCAGCATGCCTTTACCATCTCATAGTTTTTCCTTTTCCCCACATTAAACCTTTATATTTTATGTCTGTTTTATTCTTTATTTTTCTCATAATAACCCATAATGTGGGTTATGTTGGCACCTTTAACATCTTTTTTAAGACAGGGTCTCGCTTTGTAGTTCAGGCTGGCTCTGAGCTCACTATGGAGCCCAGGCAAGCCTTGAACTCAGCAATCCTCCTGTCTCTGCCTCCCAAGTACTGATTACAGGTGTGAGCCACCATGCCTGGCAACATCATTTTTTAAAACAGTATCCAGAACAGATATTTTCTAGGTGACATTTTTGGGCATTTTGCATGGCTCTGACTGGGCTTCAGTACTTTTTTCTCTGTGTCTTTACCTTTAGACACTTCTGTAATTAGTATTAAAAATAGTAGTTTCAGGGCCGGAGGGTTAGCTCAGTGGTTCCGGCGCCTGCCTCGCAAGTGCAAGGACCTGAGTTCGATCCCCGGTAACCACATATAATGCTGGGCATGGAGACACACCCACCAACAATCAACACCGCATACCACAGTGCTGGACGTGGTGGCTCATGCCTGTAATCCCAGCACTCGGGAGGCAGAGACAGGAGGATTGCTGAGTTCGCGGTGGCTTGCCTGGGCACCATAGTGAGCTCAGGGCCAGCCTGAACTACAAGCGAGACCCTGTCTCAAAAAAAAAAAAGAAAAAAAAATAGTAGTTTCAGACAGACTACTGATTTACATACCTTAGTTTGTAAACACGGTGTGTTTCGTGTCATAGCTGTGAAAATGTAAATGTCAGTTTCAAAAATTAAATAAGATGTGCCAGGCGTGGTGGCTCACACCTATAATCCCAGCACTCGGGAGGCAGAGACAGGCGGATTGCTGAGTTTGAGGCTTGCCTGGGCTCCATAGTGAGCTCAGAGCCAGCCTGAACTACAAAGCGAGACCCTATCTCAAAAAAAAAAATTAAATAAGATGTGACCTTGATAAAGTTTAGGATAGGGAAGTTGAGGCTTTATTCTCAGACTTGCAGGAGGTGTTGGAAAAAGAGTTGGTGGAGGAATTCGGGTAGTGATTTATCCAACCTGCGTTTATTTTTGTATTTGGCCAGAAATAAAATGCCATTCAGATGTTTTCCTAGCATTCAGTTCAAGGGTGTAGGTACTAAATATTTGTAGTATTACACACACAATAAATTGGAAAGACTTCTAGCATTATTAGAGTGGAGTACATAGAAGGTAAAGAGGGAACTCAAGTGACTTGGAAAGGGGACAGGAATATATGTTCCAAATGTACTTATAGTTTTATATATAACTATGAGAGTCTGGTCTGTAAATAGAAGAAAAATCGGTACTTCTAAACCCTGTAAGAAGAGTGAGCATATATACACAGGAAAAGAGAGTGTGGGCTACATTTTTATTTCCTCAAGGATGCTCAACATAGGACCCTCTCAGTATTTTTGTAAATAGCAAAGTTAACTATTTGCTTGCAAAGTGTCCTGAGCTTGTGGTACGTGAGGGTGTCTACACATTTTAGAAATAATTTCTTTGAATGTGATTGAGAAGTGTAGGGGACACATGGATAGAAAAGTATTTGTTACTAGTCAACCAGAACAGAAATTCTATAAAGAAGGAAAAAATGTAGACATTTTGCCTGTGTAGGGCAGGAAGCAAAGGGATGACCATCTTTTCATTTCTCCACATAGGGTGTATCACTTTATAGCAGTTCCCTTATCCACGGGTTGTGCACAGTGAGATCCCCAGAGGATGCCGGAAATGGGCAAGTCCTGAACCCTGTGTGTACTACGTTGTGTTGTGTAGAGGGGTCCATACCAGCGGTGGTGCTTAATTAATCACTAGGTGCAATAGGAAATTAACAACAATAGTTAATAAAATAGGATGGTGGTAATGTACTGTAATAAATTGATTTCAAATGTCTGGATTGTTTATTTGTATAATTTAACATTTGACTCTTGGATAACCCAGGTGGTTGACCCTGGGTAACATGAAAAGGGAAGCTGTGCATAGGGGGGACCTCTGTATGGGCCCCGGTGCAATGCCTGCCATCTTCTTGTGTCTTTGAATGTGCAGGGGGCTAGGAGAATTATACAAAACTTCACAAATACTTTGTTTCTAACAGAATAACCCGGGCTCTGAGAAAAATTTAATTAATATTTTATGACCAGTTTAGAGGATCAGGAACATTTTATGCTTTTAGAAGTGTTTTCCTTAAAGCTAATTATAAGGAAATTGAAATCCGAAGAGATGAAACTCAGCCTTGCCTTACACTGGCTTGTTTTCCATTTGGGGTTTTATAGTTTCTTTCAGTAATGCAACGTTTATTAGCAGCAGTGACAGTTATTGAGTGTTTCTGTGTGGCAGCTTCTGTTCTGAGGGCTGTTAGGGCTCCACGTTTTGAAAATCTGCACAACACTCCCTGGGAGCAGGTGCCTTATAAATGAGAGACTAAGACAGGAAGGGTGGAGTAATGACTTCTCCACGGGCAGCGGCAGTCCTGGGTTTCTGATCCGTAGCTGTCACAGTGCCCGTGTAACATCTCACATGATCTCCCTTTTCCTTTCAGAAGAATTGTACAAGGATAGCACAGCTGTGGTTGAAGCCAGGGAAGGCAGCACCCCTGAGAAGTATGAGGCCATGAGCCCATCTGTTGTTGAGCATAAGACTTCCTTATAAATGTTGAGGGCCACAAATGTGTGAAGTCACATCTGGGTTCAAAATCTGGCTCGTCCTCTTCTGTTTATAACACATTAGCCGAGTCACTAACCCTCTGAGACCTGATAATAATGCTTCACCTCTGTGAAAAATAAACACACGAGTAGCACTGAGCTCAGTAGGCACTGAATATGGAGCTGATTCCCACACAGGGCCAACTCAGTGGTTCCTGATACAAATCAAACTTTTCATTGATGCAGAGACAGTGTGAGACTCGCCAGACAGGCTGGAGGGACACACACAGATAGGCCACCACAGGAAGTGGGTGTTGAGAGCCACCTAACCATGCCAAGGAGGAAGTAAGCTTCACTGGCCAGGCTCATCAGAAAACAACGCTGAATAGATGATCTTTGAATTTGGATTTAAAGGCTGCTGTGGACCAAAACCGCCCCCAGTCTATACATTGAAGTCCCGGTTCCCATCATGGAGATGTCTTGGACAGAGCTATGTGCTGGGATCAGTGCCTTTTATGAGTCCATTGCTCCATTTGCCCTGTGAGGCAGTGGGGAGGCAGCTTCCTGCAAACCAGAAAGAGTTACACAAGGCACCCGATCTCCTCGCACCTCGATTTTGCTCTGGAGTCTGAACGGTGAGAAGTCAGTGTCTGTTGGTCAAGCTGCTCAGACAGCAGTAGTTGGTACAGTGGCCTGAGCTGACCAAGACCCAAGGTGGTCGAGTCTTTGTAAGTGGTGAGAGACAGGAAGGCAATCGATGATGTGGCTGAGCTGCCGCCTGTGCGGGTGTGTGTGTGTGAGTGTGTGTGTGTGTGTGTGTGCGCACGCGCAAAGATGCAGACAGATGTCAGTCCTCAAAATTGCCTGACGCTGGAGTTTAAGGTGGTTCTGGGGACTGTGTGCTCGAGGCTGGAGCCAAGTGGTGGGCATGTGGGTGTCAGCTTTGGAAATGACACTGGGCAGTTGTAGAAGGCGCCAGCAGACCCCGTGTGTTAGTGCTCCAGGCCAGCGGGAGGAGCCGGTGCGGGGTTCCTGAGACCCCTGTGGTAGAAGAGGGAACTCCCAGGAACAGTTGAATCAAGTTTCCAGATTGAGTGGAGAAGGAAGTAGATGGAGAATACAAAATGAAGAGCAGAGTCAGGAAGACCAGGTAATGGATTTGTTCTGGGGGCCTTTGGGTTTGGGTTCCATTTCAGTTTCCAAAGCTGTGTAAAAGATTTACCCCCAAATTTGGGTTAGCATGTTCACGTTTAGCTGTGATGCTGAGGACCCATCATGGGTGCTGGGGATCAAACCCAGGGCCTGGTGGATGTGAGCCGAGTGCCCTACCAGTGAGCCACAGCCTCAGCCCTCAAGGAGTGTATTGAAGGGAAATTTGGATTAAGTGGTGGCCGTTTGCTGGCCTGTGTTAGGTGTTACTCTTTTTTTTGAGAGTAGACAGGTTGAGTAGTTTGGCATTTGTGTATGTTTGTAAAAGGAGGGAGAAAACACGGTGAGCAAGAGTAGATGGATTTGCCGTTCCTATGTGTGCCAGTGGTTTTGGTTAAGAAGGTTTTAATACAGAATGTATTTTAATAGCGATATTATAGAGTTTGACCTTCAAAGAGCCCAGGTCTGTAAGCAGTAATTCATTTTAAGGTGTAAGAGTCTTGCAGAGAGTAAGTACTTATTAAATATTTGCCCAGTGAAAGTATTATAATTTCCCTCAGTGGTCTGATCACCAGAGAAGCAGTTACACCTACAGGTGACATTTGAGCAAAATTATAGTAGCGCAGTGATTTTTAAATATGAACCAGGGGTTTCTCAGGGCAGACCCGGAACTATATGTATGTGATTTTAATCGTGGAACCAGTTAGTGGAGGGATTCATAGGTGCAGGCGGGGATTGGCTACATAGCCGTCTCACTCAGGATCTTTTGGAAAATGGTTTCCTCTGTGGAGCGGCACCTCCCTGGCCTGGCAGTCTGTCTCCTCCTTCTTGGGGTGGCCATTGGAAGATGAGCCTGCCTGCTCCCCTGAAGATTCTAAGCAGACTTTTACAGCTGATTGCTTCAGGGATTCAATGAACACTTTAATGGTAACGTGACAGATTTCTCTTGATTCAGGAGCTCTTATTTTTCCAATGTTATAATCCCTCCTCAGACTTACCTTTGTTTTTTTGAGACAGGGTCTCAACTGTGTAGTTCAGGCTGGACTTGAGCTCACTGTGTAGCCCAGACGAGCCTCAAACTCAGCAATCCTCCTGCTTCTGCCTCCCCAGTGCTGGGATTACCATGTGAGCCACCATGCCCAGCATTGTGGTATGTGGTACTGATTGCTGGTGGGTGTGAGCCACCATGCCTAGTATTGTATGTGGTTACCCAGATTCGAATGTGCTTGCTAGGCAGGCGTGGGAACCACTGAGCTAAATCTCGGGCCCTAGACTTAGCATTTTTAAAAATCCTCCCAGAGGGCACTTGGATCCCAGGAACCCCAGATCCCTGGTGTTGGCCTGTGCCTGTGGCTGTGGTCCCGAGAGAATGCTGTTCTTGTTGGGTCGTTCCTGTTCTGAGGCCAGTGAGAGTCTGAGACAGCTCATCCCGTGTGGGTGACTGGCTGATCCTCTCCTGCCCTACGTGCGGCAGAAGCCTAGACTCCCAGTCGGCGTGAGTCCTCTTCGCGTGTACATTTCTCTGGCTCCTGTCTGTCCCTTACCGAGCTTTTCTTTCCTTTTTTTCTCCCTCCACCTAATTTCCCTTTTCATCTTTCAACCTCAGGAAAGGGGTTGAGAATATAGTATTTACACACAATGCCCAAAGCACTCTGGAACAAAATCCCTGTCCACCCAATCATTATTATTATTCCTGGTTTGCTTTTGATAATAATGTCTTTTTAAAGCAATTTTTGGGGTACATTTTCTCATTAACTGCCTGGAGTCCTTACTTCATGCCTTCACTGTGTGGCCCCTCAGCTCAGCCCTTCTGCAGGAGGGTAGGGGAATGAAAAGATGCAGGTGGGTGCTACTGGTTTGGGCCTTTCAGCTTTTGAAGAATTTGCAGGTCTTTGTAATCCGTAACGTGGAGAAAAGAAGGCATGTCATTTGGTGAAGGTGATACCGACCCTTCTTAAGTGCCTCCTGGGCCCTGGCTTCTGGTCACCGTTTATGGTATTTTGTTTGCCTCTTCATCAGCCCAGCATGGATGTACTTTGCCTTTTCCTGTTTGCTGATGAGGGACTGTAATGTTTAGGGGATTAAGGAGCTACCTATGGTTATAGACTTTATCTGAAATATTTTGCCAGTTGTCACTAATCTAGAGAGATTCTTTTTTTTTTTTTTTTTTTGTGATACTAGGGGTTAAACCCAGGGGCTTCACACTGAGTGATATCTCTTGTGCTTATTTATATTTAGGTCTCTCTGAGTCACCAAGTTTACCAGGCAGGGTTTGAACTTGGGATCATCCTGCCTCAGCTTCCCAGAGTGCTGAGAATATATGAGAGAGACTTTGTTTTAAATTTACAGATGTAAATTTGCAAAAATCGTGCTGTTTAGTTTACCAAGTTTGGAGTTGGAATTATTGCGTTAACCGCTTGTAAAACATTAAGATGCCAGGATGGCAAAATTGCTGAGTCTTGGCTGTTAATACTGTTTGGGAAGAAAAGTCCTTGTTATGTAGGACAGAGAAAGAGGCAATGAGATGTGGAAAGTGCTAAAAGGAAGCATTCTGCCCAACCTACAAGGCCTGCTTCCCTTCTAAAAATTTTTATTAGTACCTGTTTGCATAATGATTACCTTCATTGTGGGGCATTGGTACATGTACATTACATGTACCAATTCTCTTTTTCCCGTTTCATCCACTGCCCTTTTTCTTTAAATTTTTTTTACCAGCATCATGTACATATTTTATGTCATTATCAAATTTACCAATTAACAGCCAGACTGACAAGTGAAAACATAAAAAATGTGTAAGACAACTATACAAAATCAAGGTACACTTGTAGATACATTGTGGTGAATTGTTATAACATTTTTTCTTTCCTTTTTCCTACTGTTTCTTTTATTTTGCACTTTATTTGTACATTTGGCTTCTCATATAAAAGAGACCATGTGGTATTCAAGCCTGTGTGTCTGGTTTCACTTAACAATACGATCTCAAGACGCATCCTTTTTCCTACAAATGACTTGAGTTCATCCTTCTTTATGGCAGAGTATTACTCCATTGTGTGTAAATACTGTATTTTCTTTATCTATTCATCTGTTGATAGACATAGGTTGCTTCCAAGATTTAGCTGTTAGGAATTATCCCAGCCTACTTTAGTAAGCAATAGCTGGAGGAATAGTTTTTCTCCTCTGGAGAAGTAGTGTGCTTCTGCTCATGCCAGTGGGTGCCAGTGGGTGACCATGTGGCCCTGCATGCGTAGAGGGAGCTGTGGTGGCCATTGGCTTCTTTTGGTTTCTGGGCATTGCAGAATCAAAGCAGCTACACGTAAGGTATTGCAGTTCTCTGTGCTTCCAAGTAATTATTATTATTATTATTATTTTTTTTTTTTACTTTTTTTTGGTTTGTAAGCCCCTAAATTATACAAAACCTTGGTGGAGAAGTACACATGAGAACAAGGCAATAAAACATTTAATACAAACTAGATTTGTATTTATTTACATACACTTTTATAAATCACTAAGAACTCAGCAGTCTTAAGCACTTTTGTACATTTATTTGCTAGCGTCCAGGAGTCATCTTTCTTTGAATTAAGCGACAACGGTGCCACGGTGCCCACAGCAGCCTGAGCTCATTCTCACACAGTGAGGCGAGGCCTCCCTCTGTTCTTTACTATTTCTCCACCCTCCCCAGCACACAGCCTGCAAGCCAGTGTTGAGGCTCCTAATCACAGGATTTACTTGAAATGCAGGCTGCTTTCTTTGGCAGCTCTTCAAGGGCTCAGGTTTCCTTGCTTCAAAGGGAACGGAGACTTGCTTGTGCCTGCCTTTTCTCCTGTGAGAGGGCCTTGGAGCTGGATCTGCAGGTCTCCATCTTAGATGTTAATTCAGTCCTATTCCGAGGGGCTATGTGTGGAGGAGGGTGGATATTTTCCCAACAGCCTTTCACACGAGTTCTGGGTTCTGTCACTTCCTGTTCAGCCCCATCAGCTCTGCTGCTGGGTGGGAAAACTCGGGACGCACCTGCCCCTGGGGTGGGGTGGGGGGCACAGGCAAAGCCGCCTTCTTTCTGGACCCTTACTGGGTCTCCACAGGCTGCCCCTGAAGCCCAAACCCCAAATGGTCTCGGGCTGCAGAATCTCCGTGTTCTATTTTTGAGGTAACAGAAGATAACAGGGCTCTTGTTTACATGGAAAGGTATTACCAGGCAGTGCTTTAGCCTCCTCTGACAAATACTGCCATATATCTGGTGTCTTGCTTATTTTAACTTAATTTGCCTCCTAACACACATAGGAATGGATGTATTGTGGGATGGCTATGCACCATATCCTATACCTGACTAAAGGCAAAATGACAGCAAATTTAGTTATAGATCTAATTGACTTTTAGCCTCATGAATAGCAGAGTCTTCCTTCTGTGAAACAGCCTGGCACCATCCTTGGGAAATGACTGAGCAGTGGGAGAGTTTTGTAAGATGGGGACAAGGAGAGGAACAGTAGAGGAAATCCTGCTTGGTTGATAGCAGTTTACTGTAGGTTACTTCCCCCGAGGGTTCAAGCCAAGATAGCCTCCTTTTCTGCTGACTCAGGTCTATTGGAACCTCATGCTTTCAGGAAAAACTGGATGGTTTGGAGGCCTACATGCTTACAGCTTCAGTTTGATTACGTGGCACTTTGGCATGACTGATTTTGTCTTGATTTGGTCTAGTCTTTTACTGCATTATAGCTTCACATTGATTACATGGCACTTGGCATGACTGACTTTGCCTTGGTTTGGTCTAGTCTTTTACTGCAAGAGTTCCATCCACAACTGTGGCCTCTCATAATTCTTTCTTTTTGGTACTGGAATGAAACTTAGGATCTTGTGCTTGCCAGGCAGGCACAGTGCCACTGAGCTAAATCCCTGGCCCTTCTCATAATTCTTGTTTAAAAATATTTTAAAAGGCACATATATACTGGGTGTGGTGGTGCATGCCTGTAATCTCAGCCCTTGGGAGGCTGAGGCAGGAGAATTGCTTCAAGTTTGAGGTCAGCCTAGGCTACATGGTGAGTTCAAGTTCAAGGCCAGCTTGAACTATATCTCGAGATACTGCATTAAAAAAAAAAAAAAAAGAAAAGAAAGAAAGCAAACATAACCTGGGACCAAGGATGTAGTTCAGTGGTTTTGTACCTGGCTGGAAGCACAAGGTGCTGAGTTTGATCCCCTGTATGGAGTGGAGAGGTGGGGGGAATCACGTATGCTGTTTTTCTCATTATAAGTCCCTTTTCTTTACAGAAAAGTATACTTGGTATACTTGTATTCCTTCCCAGTGGCCAATCTCTCTTTTTTGGCAGTGGGGGGCAATCGGATGTTTCTGTTATGAATGTTTGACAGCCTCTGAGTAACAAAGGCTAAGCTTTTGAGAATAGGACTGAAATTTTGGTGATGTGAAAGAAAACAAAACATTGACTTTGGGGGTAGGATTCAGCTTAGTGCCGCAGTGCCTGCCTCATAAGCACAAACTCCTAAAAAAAATTGAATACAGTAGGGGGAGAGAAGAACTATGTTTGCTTTCAGGTTAAAAACAGAAATGATTAGTTTTCTGTGCAGCAGAGAAGCATAGCCTAGAAAATTGAATAGTTGTTTCTTTGAAGTTCTCCAGTAACTTTGAGCAAGAGTTTTTCTGGTATCAAAGTGGATTGTGATCACCTTCCTATATCCAGATTGGCTAATAATCCTACAACCCAGGAGTGAGAACATACTTTTAGTCAGCTTTTTTCCTTCAGTGAAATTTAAAGAGCACTTGTTACGAAGAGCTAAACTTCCTCTTAAGTTTTTATGGCAAGATTTAGAAAGAACATCCAAGTTGTTCTAAAGGTTGGCTTCTATGCTTCATGGGTAGTACAGTGTCAACTTCTGACATCAAGTCAACTAAGCTCTTTAAAAAATATTCAGTGTGGCCGGGCATGGTGGCTCACGCCTGTCATCCCAGCATTCAGGAGGCAGAGACAGGAGGATTGCTGAGTTTGAGGCTTGCCTGGGCTACATAGTGAGCTCAGAGCCAGCTTGAACTACAAAGCGAGACCCTGTCTAAAAAAAAAAAAAAAAAAAAAAAAAAAATTCAGTGTGGAAAATGTATAATTTTTTTGATTTTTTTTTTGAGACAGGGTCTCACTTTGTAGTTCAGGCTGGCCCTGAGCCACCACGCCCAGCAAAAATGTATAATATTTTAATAAACCACTTTTAATCTTTGGTTTGGAAAACAATTTATAGCAACACATGGAAGATGAATACACTATTCTTCTAGCTCCTTTTCAACTGACATGTAAGTTTACGCCATCTTATTTTTATATTTCTAGTTTTCTCTCAGGCTTATTGTAAGTAGACTTCTGACTGCACTTGGGGCATTTATTTTATCTTCATAAATATAGGCAGTATTAGTCTGTTTCACTGCTGATGATGAAGATAATGGGAGAAAAGAATGGGTGCCTGAGGGCGTGTGTGTGGGTGTGTGCATGTGCTTGTGCGAGCGTGCGTGCTTGTGTGTGTGTGTGTGTAGGGGGTGGGGGCAATTTCTAGGCTCCACTGCCGGGTTGGGCCTTTGTCAGGATTGGAGGGTTGTGGCTTCACCTCCTTGAGCCTTGTGACTTTGCCCTGAAGGCTCCTGTTCTAGCTTTTCCCCTGCATACGGGGGCTGGGGCTGGGAGCCTCTTGGCTGCTCAGCATGCAGCGTTAAAGAGTCAACAAAAGCATTGTGAAAATACAGCTTTTCTGAACAGCATACTCATTGTTCAGTGTTTTTCATCCTGTGGTAGCTAGCTGTCCTTCCTACCAGAGCTGGCCGTTTGTTATGTCCACTCACCACCAAAGATGCCAATAAGACCAGCTCAACTCTTGTGGTTGGAGTGAAATCTTCCTGGGTGTGTTTTTGTGCTTTTTGCGAACTCTATTATTCAGCAGCTCCTAGGGAATCTTATTTTTCTGTCCCTGGAGCCCTACCAGAATTGTGTGGTTAATGACCCTTTTCTCTTCTCCCATTGCTAACATTTGCAGAATTCCAGAAAGTTACTTTTAACATACAGGAGTGATACACAGACAAGCACACTCTTTGTTTTTAAAAAGTCAAGCCTAGTGTGAGTGGTGTAGACCTGTAATCGAAACACTTGGGAGGCTGAGGCAGGAAAGATCACCAGGAGTCCAAAGGCAGCCCAAATTACATAGCAAGACCCTGTCTCAAAAAATAAAAAATGAACCAAAAGGGCAAAAGAATATAGATAAAAGTTCAGGGTCCTCAGTTGTGCAGCCTCTGTTAGTAGTCTTTGTTCTTCCTGGTATAGACCAGGGGTTCTCAAAGTTTAAGAGCACATGAAGCCTTGGTAAAGCACAGAATACTGATTCAGTAGGGGAGATTTGGGTCTGAAAATGTACATTTTTATCAAAATCTCAAGTGATAGTGATTCTCCTGGACTACGTTTAGTAACTTTCATAGAACTGAGTTTTTTGTACCCTTTTCCCCCTTCTTCTTTGCCGTGCTGGACCTTTAACACAGGGTTTTGTGTATGGGAGGAAAGTACTATACCCCTGTGGTACACCCCTGGCTTTTGTGTGCCTTCAAAGGCAAATGTCAGCTGGGCATGGTCCTACATGCCAGTAATCTCAGCACTCCAGAGGCTGAGGCAGGAGGCTTGCTCCAAGTTTTTGTTTCAAAAAAAAAGATAAATGTTAGCATGTTCCGTGTTTTCCATCAGCTGTCATGCAGAGCTTTCTGTATGAGTACAGAAATTACGTATGTTTACTCTGTTCTTTTTAAATTACTACCTAAGTTTCCAGGGTATAAATGTGCCTTAATTTAATGTCTATCAGTGGACATTTTGGTTCTTTGTTAGTTTTTCCTTATTATAAGCACATGCTTCATTGAACATTGCTCTTACATGTGAGCATGGTTGTCTGGGGTAATATGGGGAAGTGAAATTGCTGAGCATATGCTTTTTTTTTTTTGACACAGGGTCTCGCTTTGTAGTTCAGGCTGGTCCTGAGCTCACTCACTAGCCCAGGCAAGCCTTGAACTCAGCAATCCTCCTGTCTCTGCCTCCTGAGTGCTGGGATTACAAGCGTGAGCCACCATGCCCAGCACTGTCATACTTGGTCTTGATTGCTGGTGGGCATGAGTCACCACACCCAGCATTGTTGTATATGGTTACCGTGGATCAAACTCAGGCCCTTGCGCTTGGGAGGCAAGTGCCAGAACCACTGAGCTAAATATCTGACCCAACATATGCATTTTTATTTTATTTTTGGATGAATAGGTAATGGCACACTTGTTTTCTGATGCTTTTCAATTAATGTCCAATACTAGGCAATTTGTTTTATTCTCTCCTGGGGTTAAGCTGGAGTTGCTGTGAAAATGTGCTGGTTGGACCCTCTAAAAGTTCAGCTTCCAGTAGACTTTGGGTTGCTGGCTGATCTCTATAAAGTTTTTAATAGATTTCTTAAAACGTAGGTACTGACCTTTTCCTGTGGATAGAACTGCCGTTGGCAACTGTGACATACTGAAATCACCTTCTGTGGCCTGCAGGGTTAAATGTATTCTTTTGTATGAAGTTAGCATAGGCTGTTCCAACCTGGATTCTTTTCTTTGAGTTTTTTGAGATAGGGTCTCACTTTGTAGTTCAGGCTGGCCCTGAGCTCACTGTGTAGCACAGGCTGGCCTTGAAGTCTCAGCAATCCTCCTGCTTCTGCCTCCTGAGTGCTGGATTTACAGGTGAGAGCCACCATGCCCAGTATTATGGTGTATTCTTCTGGGGATGGAACTCAGGACTTTGCACTTGCCAGGCAGACACTGGAACCACTGAGCTAAATCCCTGGCTGCAACCTGGACTCTTAGCTCTAACCAGATGGCCTGCGCAGAACCAAGGGCAGCCTCCTTTGTGGCCTCCGCCCCGCTTCTGAGGCCTGCTGTGTCCTGGCAGAGCCAGGCAGGAGTTGGGCAGGTGTTAGGAGGGATGACTACGAGGTGGCTATAGGAGCCATCCACTGCCACTCCTGATTTATTTTTTTGTTCCTAAATGGAAAAACCAAAATCAAGGGTGGAGTGAGCTAGTACTGGGTGATCACTCCTTCATTTTGCCAACACATTAAAGCCGAACAACAAGCCTCTATCTCTTTTATAAAGAGGATTTTAACCCTTATCCTTTTAAAATCAGAAAGGACATTATCCCATAATAAAAGACATTACATTTTAAAAGTTTCCTTTCAGTAACAAAGTTTTTTTTCTCCCTTTACCTCAGACAAGTAAAATGTAGGTATGGTGTAGAGTTGTCCTGCTGCGTAGAGGAATGCCAGCTGTCCTTTGATTTGATGTCTGTTTCAGGTTTTTGTGGTCTGCTGGGAGGCGGGGGCGGCCCAGAATCTGAAGCTCCCCGGTGGATGGAAGGAACCTCCTTGTAAACCCTCCTCCCACCCCTGGAGCACCTGCTGAGCCTTGGCCAGGGTGGGGTCCTGGGAGGTGGGTGTCCCGTGCCTTAGCGGCTCCCTGGTAGTTCTGCTCCAGCAGCACAGGAAGCGTGTTCAGCCTTCAATGATGACAGCCTGTGTGGAGAGCCTCACCCGGAATCTGCAGAGATTTGTCACTTCTGGCCACCAGCCAGACTTGAGCAAGATGGCCGTTGTGTCTTTGAGTCTCCTGGGAGACTTTTCACTTGACTGTTCAGGCAGACCACCATAAAGGAAAGGCCTCTTTTTCATTATCAGGAAACTTTAGTGTCTGTTCCTGGCTTCCGAGCTTCTGTGAAATAACCCGAATGTATGGCACTAATATTAGAACTGTGGCTTCCCCTAAAAGTAGAGGATCCCCAAGGAGGGGCCTCAGCAGAGGCAGGGGCTGCACTTGCTCATTCTGAACCTCATGTACTGCATGGAAACAAATCAAGAAGTGGCCACAGAGGAACTCATTACAATTTTATTTTTATTTTGTATTACAAATTTAGTTCTTTCCAAACAACCAAGATATAAGAGCTTATTAGAGATGGAGGTGCCCTGGAGCGGAGGGTGATCGGCCCAGAATTGTGTGTGCCTCTTGTGAACTTCCCTACAGAGCCTCTGCTCTGAACCCTAATAAATATTTAATGTCAGAGGGGCCATCTGAAGGACCCACTGCTGCTGCCATGGAGAGGCATTGCTGGTCCCAGCTGGTGACAAAGACAGGCCTTCCAGGAACAAGAGGAGGAGTGACAGGTCACCTGACCCACTTGCTTCGGGTGGTTATTGATCAGTTTCTTTATGGTCTCCCAGATTATTGTGTGTCTGATAGTTTTGACTAGTCAGAGGGTTTTTTTTTTTTAAGTACAGTTTTATTTTAGTTGGTATTCTGTTTGGATTCGTTCCAGATGTACAGTCTTGGCCTTGTTTGTTGATAAATTTCAGATATAATTTACTAATTGTAAAATTGTGAAATTCATATTAGGTAAGAGAAAGTACAATATTACAATATCATTGCCTGACAATTGCTTTTAAAGAAAAAATGCTCTGAATAATACCTCAAATTTTAAAAAATTAACTGTAAAATTAATCATATGTAATTCAGGTATTAGAATCTTACATCAGTTTTACTTTATAGATTAATCAATAAATAGACTGTTACGACTTCACTGATTATTTAAAAAAAATTTTTTTTTTTTTTGAGACAGGGTCTCACTTTGTAGTTCAGGCTGGCCTTGAGCTCACTATGTAGCCCAGGCAAGCCTCGAACTCAGCAATCCTCCTGCCTCTGCCTCCTGAGTGCTGGGATGACAGGCGTGAGCCACCATGCCTGGCTAAAAATTTATATTTTATGAGTGTTATGATAATGTTTTATAAGTATATTTTCCTGAACAGCTTTTTTTTTTCTTTTTGCTTTGGAACCTAATACAGTAGCCTGTACTAAAATAATAATAATAGATATTTAATAAATATGCTTCATGTTGGAAAAGGAATAACCAATGCTTACTTACTGCCCTGAGTAGGATTATATCATACTTCCTGTTTTAGAAATGTTACTTTTCTTGACTGGTTAGTTAGTTCTCTTTTTGTTTGCTTGTTTTTTTGAGACAGGGCCTTGCTGTATAGTCCATGTTAGTCTAGAACTCATTATGTGGCCTAGGTTGGCCTCAAACTCAAGGTAGTCCTCCTGCCTCTGCTTCTGGAGTGCTGGGATGATAGGTGTGTGCAGCCACATCTGGTTTAATTAGTCACTGTTAAAGTTGACAGACATCGTGCTAAATTATGACGCCTATAAAACAAAGGAAAGAAAAACGTGAGTCCAAGGCTTCTCGCCCTAAGGAAGGTACAGATGTTTATGGGGGATGCTAGCATGTGAATTAGCTGTAAGAGGTGATACAGGGTGGTAACTGCTGTGTGCACGCAGCACAGATAATGCTTCTGACCAGCCTCCTGCTAAGTTTTTTTTTTTTTTTTGAGACAGGGTCTCGCTTTGTAGGTCAGGCTGGCCCTGAGCTCACTATGTAGCCCAGGCAAGCCTGGAACTCAGCAATCCTCTTGTCTCTGCCTCCCGAGTGCTGGGATTACAGGCATGAGCCATCACGCCTGGCACTGTGGTATGTGGTGCTGATAGCTGGTTGATTGTTGGTGGTCGTGAGTTACCACGCCCAGCATTGTATGTGGTTCCTGGGATCGAACTCAGGACCTTGTGCTTGCGAGGCAGGCACTGGAACCACTGAGCTAAATCTCAGGCCCCTCCTGCTAAGTTTTAATGAGTTCTGGTCAGAGACAATATATATATTTCAAGGGAGCCAACTTGTAGTTGGGTCACACATAAGTCTATGATGAATGCGAGTTGGTCTTTCCAACCTAGGGAGTCTCTGAGATTCACAGCTGCAAAGACACACAGTTGGCTTTGGGTGCCAGGTTACACTTGGGATCTCTCCATCATCAGAGCCTGGCTCTGGCAAAGCAGAGAAGTAGACGAGTTGACAGATATTGTTCTGGGTGTTTGGCCCGACTCCTACTTGGTTTCCTATCCTATGGGCAGGTCCAAAGAGTAATTCTTTTTCCTTGTTCAAATGATCCATTGTGGAGCCCGATGCAGACCTGTGTTGGTCTGTGCCTAGCAGCTGCTGAAAGACCTCGTGACCAACTTGGTAGATGCTGAGCTCACTGCCTCTACTTCCCCCACTGTCCTGTGAATTCCTGCATATGGATGCAGAGGCCCTGACCCTTGGTGGACCCTGGGGACAACAACATCACCATCAGTGATGAAGGCTCTACAGTTACTCCTCCTTTCTCACTCTCTTCTCGTGGGACCAAGGGAACACACAGGAGTCAGGGAGGCAGGGGAAGGCTGAGTTCTGCCCGTGATCTGATGTGCTTTATTCTTTGTCTAATCTACCATGTTTCACAAATGTGCCCCCTGATTAGAGAAGTTCCCTTTATAGTTAATCAATGCTTTATTGCTGGGAACCATCCCAACCTTAACTTAAAAGCCCACCACCACCACTTACTGGTTTTTTCTGTGCCCAGAAGTGTTGGGGGTGGTTTCTGTGTGTTGAGGTCACGATGATGAGTGCTGCAGGGTGGAGTGTGGGGTAATGTAGCTTAGGGCAGAAAACGTCACTGTTGAAGGTTGAATTAAGGGAAAGGAGCAAGTAACTGGACAGTGAGATTCGAAAGCATGTTTGTAAAAGAGAAGCCACTCTCCTCGGGTCTTAGCCTGGAGATTTGTGACGGGTGGGAGCAGGGAGAACGGCCCACACGGAGTGGTGTGGGGAAACTCCGTGTCTACTGATGTGTGACGTGTGGTCCCCAAGCTTAGCAGCTTAGGAAATCCTGTTCCTTCACGTGGTTTGTGCGTTCAGGCAGGGACCCTTGCTGTAGCACAAGGTGTCAGCCCCTTTTTTGAGGTTTCTCTGGATGGCTGTTTATGCAGTGGCCTCTCTCAGATCTGAGATCCAAGAGAAAGGCGTAGAGCTGTTTTATTCCGTTGGTCACACAGGCACATCCTGGTTCCGTGTGGGAGGGGCCTACACCCCGGCAGTCTCTGGGGGCCGAAGCCGAGGTCTGCAATGTGGTAGGCGTCGGAGGAGCAGGGACGGGCCTTCTGGCCAGCACTCAGCGGCTCAAGAGTGATGCTGAGTGGTGAAATTAGTGCCCAGGGATCATGAATTTCATGGGGTGTGAACGTGTGGAATTAAGCCTCAAGCAGCTTAGCCCAGTAGAGGAGTCACAGAACTCCGTTTTGTACTTAACTGTGATCCCAGGTGCGTCCACGGAGGTAGGTTCTGCACCTGTGATCCGAGGCGCTGCGAGCCCAGGGAGCCGAGCCGAATCCGTGGGCTTGAGGTGTGTGCTTGAAGGAAACAGCCCAAATGCTGCCTGGCAGCGCGGTGGGCCGCTGCCACCCTCTGTCTCCGTGCATGAGCGTGTTGTCACGCAGCGCTGTGTCGTCACTGAAGATGCCTCCGAGGCTGCTGTCTGCGTCACCGAGCAGCTGTCGCTGGATTCAGATGGAATTATTAATTGGCGGAGTGCAGCTCCCTAAGTGTTGGTGGTTCCAGCCCGAGGGCAAGTGGCTGCCCGCTGTAGGGTACAACCCTTTGCAATCCCCAGCCCCCCGCCCCCAGCTTCTCAGCAGCCAAGGTGCTGAGCTTCCGAAGCTTCTGCTGTCCCTCTGGCGCCTCAGCAGGGATCTGTCACCAGTCACTGCAGATGGCTGCTGGTTACTGCCAGTGCTGCCAGTTGCCACCATCTGTGGTCGCGGCTAGCCTTGGCTGACCCTCCTCCTCCAGCCTCCCAAGCACTTGGATTACACCGTGCCCAGTGTACCAGCTCTTTCTAACGCAACTTGCTCTGCACCTGAAATAAGAATCATGAGTAGGTTTACAGCAGCACCCAGGTGAGGTTTCATTGGGACTGCATCTTGGGGAGGGGGAGATACAGAGGGAGGCCTTCCTCGACTGAACAGAGGAGTGAGGAGTGTTGCTTCTGTAGAGCAGGAGCAGGCCGCTTGTCCAGTTGCATACATTTTATGGGCCCTTTTGAGAACCTTGATGACAGAGGGGGCGGGAGCAGGTCAGAGTCACCAGGATGGCTGCAGTTATCTGGACCGATCCATGTTTCAGCTCCTCCGGAGCTGCAGCCTGGCATCCAAGACAGCTGCACCTGTCAGGGTGACAATTTCGCCCAGGTTAGGAAAAGGCAGCCTATTCCATTGACAGTTGTGCATTTCTACACAAACGGCCGGGCTGAGGTTGCTCTGCTGCTGCTCAGCGGTGGGGCTGGGCCCTCCCTGCTCT
The DNA here is from genome assembly GCA_004025085.1 of Thryonomys swinderianus. Taxonomy (NCBI): domain Eukaryota; kingdom Metazoa; phylum Chordata; class Mammalia; order Rodentia; family Thryonomyidae; genus Thryonomys; species Thryonomys swinderianus. The sequence continues at coordinate 34,164 of PVIC010001324.1, read as the reverse complement.
TTACCTTGTCACGCATGGTTTTCTTTCTGCTGCTCAGAAGCAGCAGCTGGGTCTGGAGAAGCTGCTGCTGGCGGTGGCATCACAGCTAGCCTGTGGCTCTTTGGCACCTGGGTACCTCCCTCTGAAGTAACCCAGGTGGCAGGAAAGCCCTGGTGCTGCTGGCCAGGGTCACCGGTGGGCAGGTGAGGTGGAGGGGCGGAACAGCTGTCAGGCCATGTCCTCACCCACAGGAAGAGGGAAGGGTCCCTGTGACCTTGCTGCTTGGTTGGTAGTGTTGACCCATCCAGCTTCTTTGTGTTTTGGAATGGCACAAACATTGGGGTGGGTAGGAATATCATTGCTGGAAATGTGGTACAGCTAACCCTTATATTTATGTTGTGTTGTTTAGAGTTTGCTGCCGTGACATACCAGATTCATATCAAAGTAGGATGCAAGTGAGAGTAGTGTGTATTTGTGTGTGGTGTGCATTTAGCCACAGTTAAGTTTAAGAGCCCTGTCCTGTGCTCTGGGAAGCCTTAACCATTATTACTTAGGATGGATTACTTTTCAGAAGTTGGTTAATCTCTTCTAGGCCATTAAGCAGTTTAGAGACTAATAAGCAAACCCACTAAATAATGTAACTTTATGCCTGACCTGAAGAAGGGAGTTAATGTTCCTGGAAAAAGCGTGCTGTTTTCTCTAGTTAACAAGGTGAAGCCCATGTTCCCAGTGGGTCAGGTTATAATAAGACTTGAGGAGTCAGAAATGATGTCATTCTGGGGATGCTGGTGGAGTAATCAGAATCTTACCTCATTTTAATTAAAAGATTCTAACTCTAACCTCTTCTCCCCTCTGGGTGACACACAGGCTCTTGAGGCTTTGCTTCTGACTTTTGAGATGACCTTAGGAGAAACCAGAACTTAGGTCCCAGTGGAGGCTCATGTTCTCTTCGCCAAAAGAGGGAGAGCGTTTATACAGGACAGGGACCCGTGGCTGTGTGTCACAGCCCAGCCACCGCGGAAATGTCTCCAGGACTTAGCTCAGGACAAAGGCGTGCTCTGTTGTGTTGAGAGCACAAATAGCTCACTTGTGTTCTCCTTTGGAATCGCTCAGTGATAACAGGGCACCTGCTCTCTGAGCTGGTTTGTTTGCTTCTCCGGCATGGGTTGCAGACGGGGCTCCTGCCTGGGTGACTGGGGGTCAGGTGGCCCCCAGAGTCCAGTATCAGGCTTTCCAGCTGTAAATGTCCCATGTATTTACAGGGTGATTGGGAGAGTTGGAAAAAAACCCCCCAAACCCCACTGTTTTTGCCTTAAATTTATTTTGCAATAAGAACACTTTGCAAGAGCTCTAGTCTCCTAACAGGTGTTTAAGTGTACAATATTTTGTTGTTAAATGCAGTATTTGAATACATTTTATAAATTGTGAAAAGTTATTCAAATGTAAATTCCTGTTTTTTCTTGCTTGTCATTGTAATAGTTGTGCTGAAATTTTTTACCTTTGCTCTTTAAGTTGGCTGTCTCTAACAGTGGATAATTATTAACTATATCAACCTAGATCACCTATTGTACAGTCTTTGGAAAAAACATAGGCAGTTTATAATTTTAAGTGGTCTGAAAGGTTGTGCATCTGAGGCCAAAAACATTATTTTCATGAAGCACTATGCTGGGTGACAGGTTTCTTTTCGGAGTAATGAAAATAATTCTAAAATTAGATGGTGGTGATAGCTGCACAATCTGAATATACTAGAAACCACTACATTGTACACTTAAGAAGGGTGAATTTTATGGTATATGAGTTATGTCTTGGTAAAGTTGCTTTTAAGAAATAAGACACTGTCCTAAATGTTACCACAGAGATTCCCTTTTATCTTGTCTGAGTGAATTGGCTGAGGGAACTTGTTGAATGACTTCCTGGTCCATTTCCTGCTAGTGGAACACACTGCCTGAGATGAGGTAATTTATAAAGAGTGGGGATTCATTTGGTCTATGGTTTTGGATGCAGGGAAGTCCCAGAACATGGCGAGGGCCTTTGTGCTGTGTCCTCCTGTGGTGGGACGTCAAAGGCCAGGAGAGGGCAAAAGGGATAAAGCAAGTGAGACAGAGCTTTTATAACAGTGCCTCTCCCAGTGACTCACTCACTCCTGGGGTAGTGACATTAACCCATTCATGATGGCAGAGCCCTGGTAATTAATGACCTCTTTTAGGTCCCCAGTTCCCAACATAGTTGTGTTTGGGATTAAGTTTCTAGCACATCAATTTTAAGAGACAGATTCAGAGGTAATGTAATTGAAGTACTCTGAATGGTCCCAGTAGATGAAGGCGGAAATGGGGAGTAGTGGCTGCAGTGAGGCTCCAGGGGCAGGGGCTGCACTGTTGTGAGGGCAAAGGAAAAAGATGCTCCCAGGGGTGAGGATGGGGTGCCTTGGAGTCTGGGTGCAGGTCAGACTTCATCTCTTGATTGAAAGTTGGGAACCATAGTATTTGATGGCTTAAATTCTGGTCATCTGACTGTTCAGAATCAGGAGGCTGTGTCGTGACAGGGTGGGCTGAAGGGTGGAAGGTGTCTGTATTTTGGGGCAGTTGGAGAGGGAGGTAGGGTGAGCCTCAGTTCTCAATTTCCAGAGTGTCTGTCCTTGGGAAGGAAGGTGACATCCAAGGTGTGAGGTGAGGCCAGAGGGCAGGACTGGGCTCAGAGCTGAGCACATGTCGGAGGTCTGGTTACTCTTTCTTGGGAGAGTAGTATTCAACTTTTTTTGGGGGGGGTATCCTTCAATTTTGTGTTTTCTTTTTCATTTTGATATATCTCTATGCAGGGTATATTTAAATTTACTAGATTCACAGAACTCTGTGCCCATGGATAATGTATCCCATGCCTTTTCAGATTCACAAAGCACAGCTGAGCTTTATTTGAGCACCTGCAGAAGCAGATGATTAAATCTTAGGAAGCCACGTTTCTTCTGCAGAGGGCATTCGAAGGTTTTTCCTTTTGGATTTTATGCCAGTAAGGTTTCAGTTGGAAGATTCTGTCTCTTGCCATCTTATGGTCAAAGATAGACCTTTTTAACACAGTCTTCCCCTGGGAAGCATTTGAACTCTGAGACAGCAGGCTGTTCCCTCCCTTGAAGGACAGTATTAACTGCTAATATTGACTAGAATGTACGTGGGACTGGTGCTACGGGCTTCCCCCTGACTGACTTCTGTGTTTATGAAAGAGAGTGCATACCCAAGGCAGATGTATTCAGACAGCATGAGGGGGCATGCGGTTGAAAGTTGGACTCCCTTACCATGTCGGGGAGACAGCTGTCAGGCTCAGCCTTGACCGTGTCTTTCTGCAGGTGATCTATGCATCCACTTAAAAAACACCAGTTGGAAACTTGTCAAACACACTGCTTGTTTTCACTAACATGTAGTTTAACATTTTTCCTTATGTAGCCATGTAGACTTTTCTTTTTTCAATAGGTCTGAGATACCTTTGCCATAAATAATTACTATATAATTTCCCTTAAAATCATTTGTTTTGAAATGTAAATCATTGATTTTTTTGGTACGCTTAAAGCACTGCGTCTGCGCCAGTTACCACAGTTTGGTTTCAGACATTTCCTTCAAGCCTGGCCTTTTTATGGTCCCTCCACATTCCTAGCCCCAGGCAACCACTAATCTACTTTCTGTCTCCACAGATTGATTTTACTGTTTTTAACAGAGACCAGTAGTCCATTTTGTGGAAGTAAAAACATGTATTTAACTGGCCTCTTTCCAAGCAAATTTGCTTTTTGCTGAGGTTTTATTTGGTGCTTTCCTACTTTCTTTAAATATTTTTTGTCAAGATTGAAATTTTGCCTGGGAGCCATGCTTGGTATGAATGATAAGGGTGCTTGGCTACAGTTGTTTGTGGATTTTCCGGTCATTTTCTGGAGGCTGAGGAAAGGATGTTAGAGCCTGTAATTTTCTACATTTGAATAGAGACCGCCTGAGGTGGTTTTTGATTAGGTACAAGCCTGAGCATTTAATGTGTATTTTATGGATGGGGATGAAGTGGAACTAAATATTTACACATGATTGGCATCAAGGGGAATTTATTGTTTCATTTTTTGCTTTTGTCTCTATTGATATCAGGAGCTGTGGAGTGTATGGGAGGATGTCTTAGGATATATTTTTCAAAGTGTATATTGGGTTTGTTCTTGGATTGTGGATTTTGACCAATTTTTTTTTTCTTTGAATTGGACATTGAACACAGGGCCAGATGCTTGCTAGGCAAGTGCTGTACCACCAAATTACATCTCCAAGCCTATTTTCTTTTGAGACCAGTACTTGCTGCATTGCCCTGAAGAGCCTCTCAAAACCTGTGATTTTCCTGCCTCAGGAAAGCACTGCTAGGCCTGGCTTGACCAACTGTTTTTTTAAAAAACAAGTAGAACAATATGATAAAAAAGCTTGCATAGTTTAATGGTAAGCACAGTTTTTTGAAACTTGGATTTAAGTTATAAATGTGTGTGTATATGTGTTTGTTATGGGAACACCAGAACAGGTTTAGTCAAGAAATCAAGCAGGGTGTATTCGAGTCTCCCCTCATCTGAACTCTACTAGAAGTCTTCCTGGGAGTGGGCAGGGTTGGAAGACTAGGATCTGGTAGTTGGGAAAAAGCTGTTGGGGTTGGCTGGGAAAGTGAGCTAGCTGGTCTTGGAGAGTGGGAGGTGAAAAGGAAATTTCCCGTGTGACTGCTTTTCTATCAAAATGATAACTATTTCAATTGTTCTAAACAGAGCTTTGGATGGATTTTAGTCATTTTATCCCTTCTGCTCTTTTTGACAGCAGTTTGCAAGTTGAGCCTAGGGAGGACTTAAAGAAAATTAAATTCACTGTTTCTTGCGGTTGGAAGCAACAAGGACTGTCTGCAGTTTCCCATCCTACACACGCATCCCCTGTCAGACTCAGCAGCCTGCGCCTGGGTTCATCTCCTCACAGGAATTTATTAGCTCTTGGCATTTCAGCTCTTCTTCAGCTTCTTCCTGTTGGTTTTCTGTTTCTGCTTAGCATAGTCTCTCAGATTTAGTGGCTTAAGGAACATTTATTATTTCGGAGAAAAGTCAGGAACCGAGATGGCTGGCTGGTGGTTTCTTATAAGACCAGTCAAGGGGACAGTGGGGGCTGTGGTCACCTGAAGGCTGAGTGCACTGAGGGGCCACTTCGGGAAGGCCAGTGATGGTGTAGAGCTGGAGGATCCCCCCAGTTCCTCACTGCATAGACCCCTTCATGGAGTTGCTTGGGGCTTTGCTTGACACACTTTCTCTGGCATCAAGAGTGAGGGAAAGGCAGTGGTCTGAGAAGGTCTTTTGTGACCTCACAGTGGAAGTCACATGCGTCACTTCTGCATTTCATCGGTCTCTCAGACCAGCCCTGATGGAGTATAGGAGAGTCTACACAGGGTGTCAACACCAAAAGGTGGGACCATTGTGCCGGCCCCCAAGGCGGCTGAGTAGGCAGTGGTTGCAGTGGTGTTTTAGGGGTCTGCACAGAAAAGCACTTGAAGATGAGCTGGGTTTGGCTGTGCTGGGATTCACACCGAAGGGAAGATACAGTGAATGCCGCCTAACAAGGGCACATTTTGAGAGGTGCATCCTAGGTGATTTCATCACTACGCTAATGTTGTGGAGCGTCCTGACACAAACCAGGTGCTACAACAGCCCCCTGTGTGTGGTTTAATATTGCTTAGTATGCTATTATGCTTAGTATTAAGACAGTGGCAACACAAGGGTGAGTTTTTGTCGATCTAAGCAACAGTCACTATGAAAATGTGACCTAAAGGATAGAAAGTGCTACTGTTATAAGGGCACTTAGTTCTCTGGCCCCAGGAAGTGCGGAGCACGAGGGCTGAGGCCGTTGTCATATGCTGCGGAGGCTGCACTGGGTTCATGAAAATATTTTCTTTCATCAAGAAGGTGAATTGGCTTTGTGACCCTTTTAATTTTGTGAAAGTATTTTGGTGCTTGGAATGCACTTAGCTTGAGGGCGGGGATGTAACAGTGATAGAGCACTTGCCGGAAGTTCACAGGTCCTGAGATTCATTCCCAGGGTTAAGGCTGGGGGCACCCTGCAGTCACAACTGAAAAAGAAGACAAAAATCCACTTAGCTTAAACACAAACATTGCATGGCTGTACAAAAACATTTTCTTTATATCCTTAATGTAGGCTTTTTTGATTTAAAGAAGAAAACTTTGTTTTTATTAAAAATAGAGACAGACACATCTTAGAGTTATACAGGTTGAGGGTTATCAGTGTCATCGTCTCTCATGTCCCCTTCTTGTTCCATCAGAGGGCTTTGGGGGCAGGTAAATGTCACTTTGTGTGATGACATTGCCTTCTCCTGGCATCCTGAAGTCTTGTCTGAGGCTGCTATGTAGTTAACTTGTAAAGAACAAGTTGAAGGAGTCCACTCTAAAATAATAAAGTATACAGTAAATGCATAAATGAGCATAATCACTATCAACATCAAATATCACCATGCCTTCTTTTGTATATTGTATTTTACACTGCTGGTGGAATAGTCTCAACCACCCCGGCAGCACCATCGACCTGGCACAAGTGATGGAAACTTTCAGCTCCGTAACAGTCTACAGGACCACCTTTGTCATCCATTGTAGGCAAACATCTTCATGCTGTGCACGCCTGGACTGCAGAACAAGTATGAGCTTTTGATGTAGCTGCCTCCAGGCGGAAATGGTCTCTATAAAGTACCTTAGTTGGATGAGGAATCCAGGGTCAGCTGTCAACTCACTTGTTCTTTTGTCGTAAGAGAGAAAAGGAGTGACTCTAGAAGGGGACCGAATCATTGCCTGGTGGGCTTTTCTGCTGAGAGTCTCTTCAGATTTTTATGAAGGTGGCAGAAAAGGTGCATTGTGCCTTTGATTTGCCGCTTATTACAGTATGGCTGTGAAAGGTTGCTCTGTGATTTAGGTAAGGAAAAAGGGAATTTGGCATGCTCTTTCCTGCTGAAAGAAAAGGCAGCCATCATCCTGATGAGCAGTGCTTCTCAAAAGTGTCTCCACAGTACCTGTGGCATCAGAGGCACCTGGAACCCTTAGAAGTGGGTGTTCTGAGGGTGAAGGAGAGGGGAGGGGAAGGGGAAGTAAAATGCTGAAGATGCAGTGTGTGTGTATATACCAGTTTTCCAAGATGAATGGAATTATTACCTGCTGCAGATAATATACTAATAAAAGAAAAGTTCTTAAGCCTGACTTCCTGCCTACTGAATCAGAATTTCTAGTTTGATCCATGATACCACCAAAAAGAAAGACATTTCTAGGTAGTTCTGATTAACTTCTGCTATTTGGGAAGAACTGAAGCCTGCTCCCAGCACAGCCTCCTGCAGGGTGTGGTAGGACAGAGACCTCTCTGTGCCTCTGCCTTCCTCCACCCCACTGATGTGTGGTCCTGGTTGCTGCCTCCTTTAATTTTGGATTCTTTGCATTTTTCTGACCTAGAGAGCTCACATATCTGCTTTGTTCTCGCAGGAATGAGGTTCTAGCTGCAGGGGGAGCGTTATTCCCAGGGGAAAATTCCAGGACTCAGTAAAAAAATGGCACAGGGCACTGCAGACTGCTCAGTGTCGGGAAGACAGGGCCTGTGCTGGCTTGGAGGGTGCTTCTCTCAGGTATGCAAGGCCTGGGTAATGGTTATGGTTGTGTCTGTCTCCGGAGATTAGCGGGTATCTCCAAGAAGATGGGAAATGTTGAGGATTTTGGAGCTTTTAATCCACAGATGAGTAGACAAGTACTTTCTTCTTGAAGGCAAAGCATTTTTCTCCTGTGAGGATTAGCTCAGAGGCGTCACTCTGCTCTGTCCCTATTCTTGTGGGTTTAAGGTCATTGCATGTTGCCTCACAATGGGGTGTACAGTGTGAGAGGTGCTTGGTTGGCTGCTACCATTGTTCGCACAACATTATAGATATACAGACGCAGACAGCTGCAGCTTCCTATGCAGTATAATCTTAGGAGACCACGGTTATTGACCGGGATGGTATTAGGTGGCGTATGAATGCCTTTCAGTGATCCAGCATCTCTCCTAGTGTTGCAATTAGGATCAAGGGAGGGGATCCATGTAGACCATGAAGCACAGTGACAGGTACACAGTAAACATGCGGTTATTAGCTGCTGTCACTTTCCCTGAAATGGGTGAAGACAGGCATTGCATAAAACAAGTCGGCAGCTTATGAGTGGTGACTACTCCTAGGCTGTGGCCATGGGTTAGGGCACACATGGTGTCTGCATGTCTTTTGACATGGGGAAGCGGTTCTTACCATTTGTCATTTTGTATTTGGATGACTTCCCCAGTGTGAATTTTAACTATGACTGCATCTTCTTATGCTGACACAGGATAGATTTTGGGGGGGGGGTACCAGGGCAGCCAGCGGTTCCACTGAGCTAAATCCCCAGCCCAAAACTTAGGATCTTAATAATGTGTTTCGTTCTCTTACTCATGTGTGTTTATCTCCTATTCCTTGACAAGCTTCCTCAAAATGTACTAATGATTCTTTATTTTTTAAATTTTTCTTGTACCGGGAATCAAACTCTGAACCTTGTGCCTGCAAGGTAGATGCAATGCCACTGAGCTAAATCCTCAGTCCAGTTTTTAAACATTAGTCAGTACTATCAGTTGTGGACTCCAGGTTGAAAAATTGGGACAGTTTCTGTAGTCAACCAAGAGCTCTGAGGAGGTAATGTGGTTTAGGGCTGAGGTTCAGGAGTCAGAGAATCAGTGTTAAGTTCTTATAGATAATGCGCATGTACTTTATGGAGGAAAGGTAAAGGAACCCATATTGTCCAACAGTGATAATGGCTGCATTTTGTTTGCTTTTTGAGTCAAGTTCTCACTAGGTAGTTCAGGTTGGCCTTGAACTCACTTTGTAGCCCAGGTTGGCCTCCAACTCGAGGTAATCTTGCCTCAGCCTCCTGAGTACACGATTACAGGTGTGCACCACCATGCTTAGGTAGGGGATTGTTACTTTTGAATGTCATATTTATCCCTAGTAGCAACTATACACCCTATGCTTGGTTACTGCAGTTTTAAAAATAGAAGAGAAAAGGACCAGAGTGACCTGTCAAAGGCCATGAGCTCTTTACTGGAACTAAGATTTCAACTCTACACAGCTCTTTTTTCAACAAATGAATAGTCTTTTTATATCAGTATCAAGGGGCATCATGGTTGCTTGAGTTGTTTGAAGCTAAGAACCATGAAGGGTGCACTCGGAATGTCATGTGGACCCCGAGTCACTGAGCTTCGTGTAATCTTCTGGCCTTTTTTCCTTCTGGCCACCAGAGGCCATACTCCTGTGGTGCTGGGTCTTCCCCAGGACGCTGTTCCCTCTGTTCTTAGGAGATTTGTGTTTCTTTCTGTGAACCGAGAGCAAGTAGCAAGTCTACCTTCAAATCCTGTCCTCACAAGACTTCAGCTCTGTCTACTCCTCTTCCTTGTTGGCTCCTTTCCTGGTCCCACCTGGTACCGTGTAAATCCAAGTGCTAGTCTTGAGTATTCCCTGCAAGAATACTGTGAAAGTCAGGAAGTGGAGGGTTGACTCACAGATACATTTGTCTGTAGGTTCCTGAATTTTCCCTCCCAAATAATAGGACTTCTACTGTCCCGTGACCAGTGAATGTTTAGAGTAACAGAGTTAATCCTTAAAGCAATGGGACGGGATAGGTTTTGTATCTCACTTTTATTGATGAGGAACTTGAGGTCCAAAGGGTTGAAGCAGGGTTTATGTACCTGGTTCTCCTTTCATTTTACAGCTGTGTTTCTAACTAGGGTGCTGAGTTGCCTTTTCAATGAAACCTTTCAAGACAGAAGCCTTTTTTGTCCACATCTGGTCTGGCATGGTTTGGTTTGGTGATTGCCATATGCTGTAGCTATAAGGGGATGTGCGACTGTGTCTTAGTCATTTTTTCGTTGCCGGGACAAAATGCCTCACACCTGCAACTTAAAGGAGGGGTTTACTTTGGCTCCCAGTTTGAGAAGGTTCAAACCATGGGCAGCAAGTTCAGACACAGAAACCTCCTGGTGAGAGAGCCAGCCATGGAAGATGAAAGCTACTCAAGTCAAGGCAGCCGTGATGCTGAGAGAGGGGAAGAGACCTCGAGGGAGCTGTGCCTTTCTGGGTCATGTCCCCAGCGCATAGCTTTGCATCTTTGTTTGAGCATAACCTACAGTATTTATTCAAGCTCAGAATTGAAATAAAATTTATAATACCGTATATTGATTTGAGTTTGAGATCCTGTTGTACCCAGCCTAACTGAAGAAGTCCCTACTGTGGTCGAGGAGAGATGGAAGGCACAGCATGTCCTGAAGGCTGAGCAGCGTGGCCAGCCTGTAGAGCGCAGTGGTGGGCGTGCAGAGGCCACAGAACTACGGGCTTCACGTGCCACATTCCGGAGTAAACTTAGACACATGTGTGCCACCACATCTGGACGATGTATTTTTCCTTAAACTTACCTAATTTGCTGTATTCTCTTGCTTGCTTGCTAACACCACAGCCAGCCAGTACTGAGAGTCCTCTTTCTCTCTTTTTCTCCCTGTGCCACTCATTAATTTGAACATTGCTTAGTGTTTACACTCCCTGCCTCCCTTCACCTAGCACCTCATCCTCTCACGGAGACTCCGGAGCTCTCCTGACTGGCCTCGCTGCCACTGGACCTGGCTGTGTCTCCTTGGTCCTTTATGGTCACCAGAGGGACCTCTCTGAGGGGAGATCGGAAGTGTCAGCTCTCTGCGCTCACTTCTCCAACATGCAGCTGCCAGCCTGGTGCCCTTGAGTCTCCCTGGTGCCCTGTGCGTTCGTTCAGTACTCGGCTCCTCCTGCTGTGCCCTAGAGCTGGTCCGCTCTGGCCAAGGCTGCCCTCTCCTGTGGCCACACTAGGCATTCTCGGCCTGACAGTGAAAAGTCTGCAAACTTTACTTTCTAAGCTAACTTGTTCCTTGTCCTTGCAGTGGTCTCGTCCTTGTTTTGGCCATCCATTCAGCCCACAAGCTGCTTCCCAGTCAAGGCTTTCTTCCTCTGTGTCCACCAACTTGGTTTACTGTTCTTTTCTGTTTTGTTTTGAGATGCTGTGTGTTGCACAGAGCAAGCCTTCACCATGGTGCAGGTAGGTCTTAGTTCCTTGTTCTCATGAGAAAACTGTTAGCAGCTTTAGCTAAGTTAAAGACCTTATTTGACATCGTCATGCAGGGTTTTTTTTTTTTTTTGAAGATGGAAGATCGTACATTGAAAGCAAAGGAAAATATGGAAAGTAGCCATAATAGTAACAGTGATAGACATAAGTTTCCTTTATTAACTATATAATGAATAATAATTGAAAAGAAACTTCACTCAGCTGGAAGTCAATAAAAACCTTCCAAATGAATAAAGGAAAAGGAAAAATCAGATTGCCTGTGTGAACAGAGACCGGAGGGGACAGACAGGGCAGCTATTGCATAGGGTGTAACCTGGTTTTGTGTTGTGGAGTTAATTCCATGCATTTGAATGAAAATACAGCCTCAGTAGGAACTGCTTGTAACAAATGTACAGAGCGTACAGGGAGGTAATTACATGATATTTTCACCTTGGCTTGGCTTCCAAGGTTTCAGAGGATTAGTTCAGATGATGTATTGGGCTTGAGTACTTTTACACAATGTATTTGTTGGTTTTGAAATATGGTATTTATGAGGATTAATGGCTGCATTAAGTAACAGAAATCCTGAGACTCTAAGAGGATGTTTTAAAAACACTCAGTCGAAATTCCCAGTATCTCTCTTCATAGAATCGGACCGTGTGGCCTCTCTTGTGTGGGGGAGGTGCTTTCTTTCTCCCGTCCCGCCTCTCTGAGGCTGTGGGAGGGTGGCAGGGGGAAGTTTTGGTCTGTTCACCTGAAATAATCTTTAGTTTTCAATTGATAACTTGTTTGTTTTATATGTTTCGTTTCTTTTTACAGCAATACTGTGTAGTTTTAAATGAAGCCCATATTTTAATTTAAAAACTTACATTCTTCATTCTTTTTTTCCCCCCAATTTCAGAAATTGAACTTAGGACCTTGTACTTGCAAAGCAGGTCACAGAGCTAAATTCCAAGTGCCCCCCCCCAAATTATGTCCTTCAAACAACAAAAATTCTTTTATAAGAAGCTACAACTTAACTGACCAACAGGGTTCAAAATGAACATTGAAATCTTTTCTTCACCCCATCACCATAAGGCCTTTTCCCAAAGTTCATGACTGTTTATTTTTATTGACAATGTTTTAGTGGATTCTTTAGTTATTCTATAGATGAGATCACTTTATCTGTAAAAAGAGATTGTTTTTCATTTTCAAAATGAATTCCTTTCATTCATTTTCTTATCTAAGTATCCTGGCTACCACCTTCGGTACAATTTAGGGCAGACCTGGTGAGAGCTGATATCGTATCTGTCCCCCTCCTTAAGGGAAAGTATTCACTCTTCCACTGTTATGCAAGATACTGGTTGTGGATTTCCATAGGTCCCTTGTATCGGGCAGAGGAAGTTCCTTTCTGTTCCTAGTTTGTGGAGTGTTTTTATTGTAAAGAGGTTACAAATTATGTTTTTCTTCTGTCTGTCTGTTGTACCTACTGTGATATCATGGTTTTAGCTCTTTATACTATTAATATGATTTATTACCCTGATTGATTTTTGGATGATAAACCAACCTTACATTCCTGGAGTAAAATTTACTTGTTTGTATTATGTAACCTCTTTTAAAGATATTACTAAACATGTCTTGCTCATAGTTTGTTGACAGGTTTGTATCTGTATTTGTTGGAGATACTGGTCTATAGTTTTTTCCTTTTTTCTTTATAATGCCTTTGGTTGCTGTATTAGGGTAATACTGGCCTCATAAACTAAGCTCAAGATAGTGTTTGTTACTCCCTTTTTTTTTTTTTTTTTTGGGTGAGACAGGGTCTCGTTTTGTAGTTGAGGCTGGCCCTGAGTTCATTATGTAGCCCAGGTAAGCCTGGAACTCACCAATCCTCCTGCTTCTGCCTCTCAAGTGCTGGGATTAGAGGTGTGAGCACCATGACTAGCACTGTGGTATGTGGTACTGATGGCTGGTGCGTGTGAGTCACCACAACCGGTATTGTTGTATGTAGTTACCAGGGATTGAACCAGGGACCTTGTGCTTGCTAGGAACTGGAACCACAGAGCTAAATCCCTGGCCTGATTCTCTTCTATGTTTAAAAAAAGTGTTTAGGGGCCAGAGATTTAGCTCAGTGGTTCTGGTGCCTACCTCTCAAGCGCAAAGTCCTGAGTTCGATCCCCGTAACCACATACAATGCTGGGCGTGGTGACTCATGCCCACCAGCAATCAATACCACATACCACAGTGCCAGGCTTGGTGGCTCACGCCTGTAATCCCAGCACTTGGGAGGCAGAGACAGGAGGATTGCTGAGTTCGAGGCTTGCCTGGGCTATGTAGTGAGCTCAGGGCCAGCCTGAACTACAAAGCGAGACCCTGTCTCAAAAA
>PVIC010001324.1:0-20584 GCA_004025085.1 Thryonomys swinderianus | reverse complement strand
ACAACCGGTATTGTTGTATGTAGTTACCAGGGATTGAACCAGGGACCTTGTGCTTGCTAGGAACTGGAACCACAGAGCTAAATCCCTGGCCTGATTCTCTTCTATGTTTAAAAAAAGTGTTTAGGGGCCAGAGATTTAGCTCAGTGGTTCTGGTGCCTACCTCTCAAGCGCAAAGTCCTGAGTTCAATCCCCGTAACCACATACAATGCTGGGCGTGGTGACTCATGCCCACCAGCAATCAATACCACATACCACAGTGCCAGGCTTGGTAGCTCACGCCTGTAATCCCAGCACTTGGGAGGCAGAGACAGGAGGATTGCTGAGTTCGAGGCTTGCCTGGGCTATGTAGTGAGCTCAGGGCCAGCCTGAACTACAAAGCGAGACCCTGTCTCAAAAAAAAAAAAAAAAAGAAAGAAAGAAAGAAAAAATGTTTAGGAAGAATTGATATCCATTGTTTAAATATTTGGTAGATAATTAAAATGAAGCCATCTGGGATTGGGGTTTTGCTTGTGGGTGGTTTTAAATCTCTACTTGTTAGAGATGTTTTCAGATTTTGTAATTATCATTGAGTCAGTTTTAGACTTCTGTGTCTTTAGGAGTTAGTCCATTTCAGCCTAATTTGTTGGCATGCAGGTCACAGAATCCCTTTATAATTATTATTTTTTATGGTTGATAATAAAATAATGACTGCTCTTTTTATTCAAGACCTTTTTTCCTGCTTTTTAATCATAAATATTTTAGAAAACTGTTAGTAAAGATCTAACTTACTCTTGACGACTCTATAGCATCCTATAGTTAACCCATTTATGGGCATTAGTATTGTTATGTGTATCTTAGTGTGTTTTCTGTAATAGATGTTTCTGAAGTTAAGTTAGTAGCAGTTGATTAGATGGATCACAGGGATTTAGTGTTCAGTACTAGTAGATAGTGACAGATTGTCAATCAATCAATCATCTATTTATATCTTTGGGGAGCCCTGAGACAAACGACTTCATAGTAGCTGTCTAGGTGACTAAAAACCTGACTTATCTATTTCTGAGCTGCCTGTGCAGGGCTGGCTTTTCCCTGACATTGAGAAGCAGCCTTGTTTCAGTGAGCTTTTAGTGAGGCAACTTCTAATTTCTTTGCAGAAATATGCTTGATTTTTTTCATGGAAATGCTGAAGGTCTCATGGTCTTTTTACTCTTTTTCCTCGGTTTTTTCCTCAATCACCCAAGTACAGATCTGTAAAGGGAGGTCAAGTGTTTAAAATTAAGAAATCATGTCAGAAAAATTCATGAGGTTTGGATCAGCATATTTCAAGCAGTGCTCTTCCGAATATTAAGGTAGGTGTCCACCCTGGTTTCAGTGTCTCACAGCTGTGTCTTTGGTTGTGTGAGCCCCATTCTGCAGTAGTGCCTTTGGTTTCCAGTCCCTACAATTTGGAGGTCAGATTTTGCCAGAGGGTTATGTTTGTAAATCAAATCCTCTTGTGGGGACTCTAATCGTGGAACTGCATTGTTTCCTACACTGTTAGAGGAGAGTCTGGGACCACAGGAAGGAAGCAGGGCTGCAGTACTCCCTGTGCCACTGGGCGGGGATGGGGTGGGTTAATTTCCTTAAAAATTTTTTTTTTTATAAAACCTTTAAGAAAGAGTCTCTCTGTATTCTGGTCTGGCCTGAGACTCGCTATGTAGGCCAAGTTGGGCTTAAGCTCATCACCTTCCTGCTTTAGTCTCCCAGAATGCTCGTATTATAGCTATATGTTGCCATGCTCTGCTTTTCCTAAAAAATTTTTTTTTTCCCAAGAAAGAGACTTTAAGGATCAAATGTAAGCCTTCAGTTTTGTGACCTAAGTTGTGCAGGCAGAACTTGAACTTGTGATCCTTCTACCTCACCTCCTTATTACTTTACTGGGATTTAGGCTATAAGTCACCACACCTGTTTTTTTTTTTTTTTTTTTTTTTTTTTTTTGCAGGTATCAAACTCACAACCTACTTGCAAGGCAGGAGGTGGCACCACTGAGCTAAATCCCGGGCCCTTCTTTTGTGTGTGACAGGGATTGAATTTTGCAAATAGTCTTTGTCTTTCTCACATTACATATATCAGTTTCCTTTGACTGAAATTTATTATGGCCACATCTAACTGTAGGAAATGCTGGGAGATGTCATCAAGCTGTGTGTATAAGAGGAAATTGGTTTGGGGGTCAGTAAGCATTTATTCTTAGCCATATTAAGATTATGACATCATATACATACTTCTGATCTTGGAAGATGACAGGACGGTAAATCCATGGTTCTTAGTTCAGGAAGGGATTTTTCTTGTCTTGCTTTCTTCTCATCTAAACTTAAGTGATCTTATCCTTTTTTTTTTTTTTTTTTGAGGGTCTCACTTTGTAGTTCAAGCTGGCTCTGAGCTTACTATGTAGCCCAGGCAAGCCTCGAACTCAGCAATCCTCCTGTCTCTGCCTCCCAAGTGCTGGGATGACAGGCGTGAGCCACCACGATGCCTGGCAGTGATTTTATCCTTTTAAATGGAGCTTCTGGGAATAAATAAAAAAAGGTACTTTTTGATTAATACTCATTTGTTAATGACATTTTATAAAACCCTCAGGGAAGACCACAAAGAGCCTTCACAATAATAAATTCAGATACTTAAAAAATGTTAGGCTAGATGTGTCCCTGCCGTTGATTTATGTCCAGGTAATAGGCTGCTCTGGAGTTTGCAAGTAGTCTTGGTATCTTCTCTGTAAGAAGGAAAGGATGTGAAATTTGGAATTGGAGAAAGCATTTTTAACAAGAATAAGAGATTCAGAGAGAGAGAAAGGAGATGACATGAAGCTTTGTGCCTTAAAATAGGTATAGATTGGCAGTGTTTGTCCGTGTTTGTCTTTTTAAGAGTTGCCCCAGTGCCAGAGCTGGTCAGCTTGTTAGGGTGTAAGGGTGAGTTCAGCTGCCCAGGCGTGTGGCCCAGTGGTGCTTTGAGCATGTTTGGTGTGCTTCAGCTTGCTGGCGATTGAAGTTTGCAGTCAACTTTCATTTTAAATAAGTGCCCACTGTTCTTGGAAAACTCCTCCCTTGAGGAGGAGTGTTTCGTCTGAGTCGACATTTGCCAGGAACAGCTACATACAGCGCTGTGGAAGTTTTTCCACAGTGAAATTGGGGTTGCTCCTTCATTTATTCCTTTTAGAGTTCTGAGGGTTGGTTGTGTTTATATTCTTTACAGAGAGAGCACTCTTCAGAATCATTCAGCTTGGGCAGATCCTCTTTATCTTCCAGTAATCCCACCATGGAGACCTCATCCTCTCAAATACACCGCTAATACTCCTGTGCAGAATGGCTGGCTCCTACTCCCTTGTTTCTGAGCCATGTTCCAGGCATGGTCATTACTGTTTATCACTGAGTAGAAAAGGTCAGGCAGGGGTACACTGTGTTGTGACAGAGCTGACTGTCCTGTCCAGATTGCTTGCTTTGTGAGTGGTGAGGATAGTGGCAACGCACACACTCTCTCTCTCTCTCCATTCCTTTTGCTATAAGATCTTTTGTTTTCAAAAATACATATTTAGAAAGTACCAGATAACACTTTAATGAGCAGTTACTATGGTTTGTCTCTAGAATGTCCTCCAAAGTCTCAAGGGCTCAAGACTTATGTCTAGTCAGCAGCTTGTGGTGTCTAAAGGAAGGAATAGGGGACTAGATGACACCTTTGAAGAGGATATCGAGACCTGAGACTCTTCCTCTCTCTGCTTACACATGATTGCTGTCATGATGTTGCAAAGTACCCATGTACTGAACTCTCTGAAACCATAAACCCAAGCAAATCTGCCCTCCCTTTTAAGTATCTGAGGTATTTTGTCACAGCAACAGAAATCAGACTAACAAAGCAACGAATCTCACATCTATCAGTTCTCAGTTTCTATAGCTAGAACCCTGGACCCAATGCCCACAACTTAAATGAGGAGAGGTTTAATTTGGCTCACATTTTGAAAGGATTTAGTCAACGGTTATCTGGCTTGAAGGCAGAAATGTCATGGAAGCAGTGCAGAGTGGGGCAAAGATGGTCATTCCATGGCAGCCACAAAGCAGAGCCAGGGAACAGTTTCAGAGAAGATGGGGTGAGGGCCCAGATGTGAGACCCCGAGATTATGCTTTTCCAACACACTTGGAAGGAAGTGTGCTTCCTAATGCCCTGGGCAGCTTGGGTCCTGAGTCAGTCACATGGACACTGCACTTTGACCATCACTGCCATGGTTCTGCAAAGGCATCATCACCTAGCGAGGCAAGAGATCTTTCCTGGCTTGGGTTTGTACTCTGTGATGTTCCACAGGGCTGGAAGTCGCCCAGTGACGCACTGTCCTGCACTTTCTTGGTCAGTAAGTGACCTGTGGCTGTTAAGCTCGCTCACACTCCATCCTCAGGCAAACTTTGGAACTCTCGGCTAACTCTGGGCTGTGGCATCAGGCCGCACCTGGAGCTGTCTGAAAGGCAGCATTTGGGGCCAGACCGTCTCTGTCACGATCTCTGGTTTCCCAAGGGCCCCAGGTGGTTTCTGTACTGATTACATTGGAGAAACTGCTTGGAGAGCTTTTACCTGAGCCTGTAATCACAAAAACTGCTAGCTAATGTGAGGAGTGATTCTAAATTTAGATTGTATTATACAATGAGAAATCTAGTTTTTAAAAGTATATCATAGTTGAGTTATCTAGGTAGACAGCATATATCAAGCTGTTTAAGTATTTCCTGGTGTGGTAGTGAAGAACTCTTTAGTCTGAGTGCAGTAGAAGCAGAAACATGTGTCAGTGGTGGAAATAAGCCTGAGTTCTTGTGTGTTTTGAAGGCAACTGTGACACAGAATGCAAGCTTGGTCAAGGCTGCACCCCAGGTTCAGAGCTCCCCAACTTGAAAATGTGTTTGGCGGGAGGTAGAGGAAGAGGAAGCGATCCCACGACCCTCAAGCCCTTGAATATTTAAAAGTACAAACAAAAACCCTCATGTCTTAAAGCACAAAAAAGAAATCTTTAGCTTGGCAACATCACTCAATTTCAACTATTTTGAGTGGGCAGAAGAACATTATACCTAGAATGTCAGGGTTCTCACTAAGTGAGAACTTTGTTAAGTCAGTGGGTTCGGGAAATGGATGTGAATTCATCACTTGAAGAACATTGAATTTTATTTTATTTATTTATTTATTTTTTTGAGACAGGGTCTCGCTTTGTAGTTCAGGCTGGCTCTGAGCTCACTATGTAGCCCAGGCAAGCCTCGAACTCAGCAATCCTCCTGTCTCTGCCTCCCGAGTGCTGGGATGACAGGCGTGAGCCACCACGCCCGGCACATTGAATTTTAAATAAACCTGATGCTTGTGCACTTTTGTTCTGGAAAAGGCTCTCCAAAGAGACTGTCTGTATCTGTTTTTATTCAAATCTATGAATATATGTTACATATATATGAAATATATGTATATGTGTGTATATATTATATATATAAATATGTATATAAATTTATAAATAAATATGTGTGTGTGTGTGTGTATATATATATTTTTTTTTCCCCACAGATGCTAGGCTGGCAGTTTACCACTGAGCAGCTGTACTCCAAGTCAAATAGTTCTGGGGGTTTCTTTCTTTCTTTTTCAGGTGTACACCATCACAACAGCCTCGTTTTTTTTTTTTTTTTTTTTTTTTGAGACAGGGTCTCACTTTGTAGTTCAGGCTGGCCCTGAGCTCCTTATGTAGCCCAGGCAAGCCTCGTACTCAGCAATCCTCCTGTCTCTGCCTCCTGAGTGCTGGAATTACAGGCATGAGCCACCACGCCTGGCACTGTGGTATGTGGTACTGATTGCTGGTGGGCATGAGTCACCACACCCAGCATTGTATGTGGTTACTGGGATCAAACTCAGGGCCTTGCACTTGCAAGGCAGGTGCCAGAACCACTGAGCTAAGTCTCCGGTCCCTTGTTTTGTTTTTTAATAGTGTGCTACTCACTATAGACTTTTCTCCCCTGAGGGTAGATAATAAAGGAATAAATGAAATTTCCATGGTTTTTAAAGTTTCTAATCTGAAAGTTCGCATGTGTTTTTAAAAGAATGCCAAAGTGTCTTAGTCTGGCTTTATTCAGCCTAGGGATGGAAGCCTCTCCTGACTTCTCTGGACAGCTGCTTCACCGTGGCTGGCCACCTGTACAACTTCCTTGGCCTTGCTTTGTCTCTTTTAATCACTCCAAATGTTTTTAAATTTCTTTTCACTTGATTCTACACTTCTTACACTAGCCTCTCCTTTCCCTAGTGGCTCTTATGGAAGCTTCAGGATACCTTATTCAGTGGCTCTGCAGCATTTGTGGACTCTCTCTTTGCCTGTGCTTTTGTGATACACAAAAGAATTTCTTCCATGTGTTTCACTTCTGCCTAATTTACCACCTGCTGTGTGTCTGGGACAAGTTATTTCACTTCTGTGTGTCTCGGTATGTGCTTTGGTAAAGTGAGCGCAGTGAACAAACTTACCCCAAAGGGATAAATTACTCATACTGGTGGTCCTTGGGCAAGTCATAATTGTTGTCATCATTATCATCATCACAGGGCATTTTCTGTTCTTTGCCTGCTCCTTGGCCTGCTTTCTCTTTGCTGGTGGCCCCACCTCATGTGTGACTGGAGAGGGGGTGGTGGGGAGACCTGCTCAATAGCTTCTTTAGCAGAAGGTGGAGGGGCTCCTTTCTGTTCTCAGAAGTAGCTGGGAAGCTCAGTGTGCGATGGAAATTCAGTGTTTAGTATGAGGCCACTGTCCTCATGCGTGCCACGAGAGGTGGTTTCTTCCTTTTTTGCTCAGCTCCACCAAGCCTGCTAAGTACTGCTTTTAAATTTCAAATTTACAGAGAAAAATACAGTATAAGAACACCTGTCTCAGTTTCAGTGAATTCACTGCTAACATACCCCATCTGCATCCTCAGTGTGTGTGTGTATGCACACACAAGGTACTGTTATTTTCTCAAGTTTTTGGGAGGAAGTTGAATATGTGGAGGCAGAATGCCCATTAATATTTTCACTTTGTATTTCCTAAGAGGGGTATTCTCTGATGTAACTATGGTACAGTCAATCTCAATAAGTTTGAAATTGATAAAAGACTGTCATATAATTTGTGATCATACTTTAATTTTTTTTTTTTTTTTTTTTGCTTTTTGAGACACGGTCTCCCTTTGTAGTTCAGGCTGGCCCTGAGCTCACTATGGTGCCCAGGCAAGCCGCCGCGAACTCAGCAATCCTCTTGTCTCTGCCTCCCGAGTGCTGGGATTACAGGCGTGAGCCACCATGCCCGGCATTGTGGTATGCGGTGTTGATTGTTGGTGGGCGTGTCTCCACACCCAGCATTATATGTGGTTACCGGGGATCAAACTCAGGACCTTGCGCTTGCGAGGCAGGCGCCGGAACCACTGAGCTAACTCTCCGGCCCGAATTTTTTTTTTTTTTTTTTGAGACAGGGTCTCGCTTTGTAGTTCAGGCTGGCTCTGAGCTCACTATGTAGCCCAGGCAAGCCTTGAACTCAGCAATCCTCCTGCTTCTGCCTCCCAAGTGCTGGGATTACAGGCATGAGCCACCACGCCCAGCTCATACTTTAATTTTTTTCTATTGACCCAGTAATATCCTATTGTACAGAATTTCTTTTTTCCTATTTGTATTGGATCAAATGTAGGATCAAGTATTAGATTGTTAATTGTCATGTGTTTTTTTATTGATACACATCCTTTTTTTTCACAGCCTTTGTTTTCAGATAAAGTTGGTATTTTTGAAGAATGCAGCTCCCTCCCCTTTTTCAAAATAGAACTTTGCTTATTTTGGATTTGCCTGGTGTTTCCTTCTGAATAGATAAGAGTTCTCACCTGCGTGTGGTGTTATTATTGAGTACACATGTCCACTCGCCCCTTATTGAGTAATGGCAGTTTGATCTCCCAGCCAAGATGTGGTCCATTTCTCCCTTATACTATTAGCCTATTTTCCCTTCTCACGAGTAATCAGTCTCTGTGTGTGTAAGTGGGGGGGCACTTTCAACCCATGTGAATATCTCACTCTGCCAAAATTCCTCCCAGAATGGCAGTGTGCTTTTTACAGTGATGGGCAGGATAGCATTCTTCCAAAATTGTTTTCCTTTTCCCTTTTTGTCTACTTACTACTTTTATAGACTCTTGGATTATAACTTACTGCTGTCCTCAGTTATTTCAGTGGTCCCATTGTCCCACGTTTGACAGTGGGAACCCCACTGAACTGGCTCGGTGTTATGTGGCAAATGCACATCCCTGTGCCCTGCCTTTCCTGTTGGGTGGCCATATTGTCTATCTTTGTCTCACTTCAGGGGCCTACCAAATACGGTTTGTATGTTGTGTTATTTCATGAGTGTCTTTCAGACTTGGAGAGAATCATTGTCGATATATTTGAATGATGTATTAATATGAAGGTAGAAACTTAGTTTTATTTACAGGTATTTGTAGTGTGTACTACCATTTCCATTTTCGGTAAATGAGTCATCTAAAGGGTTCTGCACTTTACTGAGTGCAGGGAATTGATCTCTGAGCGATCAATTGTGGTCGCCCTCTGCTGGCTGTGCCGCACATGACCACTTTTCTGAGTTCTCTTTCTGCCTATTTTCTTTTGTTTTGCTTGGTTGATCTCTCTTTAGTTGCTATACAATTACAGATAATTCAAGGCAGCCTGCTTTTGAACTGTTTTATTTCCATGTTAAAATTACATATTTCTACATCATCGTGTTAATATTTGCATACTTTCTAGTACCTGAATTTTAAACATTTAAATAACCCAATTTTAATAGGTGTTTGTGTTGTTTACTTTTTCCATATCAAGTAGTATCTAAAAAGAAACATCCTTTATTAAGTAGAGTTTGATAAGTAGTTAGCAATTTGATAGGTAAAAATATAAAGAAGGGAGACAACTACCTGGGAAAAATTGTCTAGGACAAGTTCAGGGTGTATTTGGGAAGCAGGAAAAACCAGTTTGGCTGAACCATGGTGGGTAATAGGGGAAATAAGATTGGAAAGTAGGTCATTTGAGACTTTTTCTATGAACTGATAGAATTGAACCATAGAGAAAGGTACAGAAGGGAGACGGAGTGCTTACTAACTGGGAAGCCCGGGCAGCTGGGTTAGGGGATCAGCTGCTGCTGCTCTGTCCTGTCCTGTGGGGAGAAGAGGATCCCCAGGCCCCTGAGATCAGCATCCAGTAGCACAGGTTATAGACCTGCAGTATAGCTCCTCAGGGCTGAGCCTCGGAAACTTGGCATGGTGGGCATGGAGGAAAGAACACGTGAGGAAGGCTGGAGTGCACACTGAGCTTGGAGTATGTTTGGAATAGAAGGACCAAATGAACTGATTTTTGCCTAGGCCAGATATTCCACGCAGGAAATAAAAAGCTTCCCTTCCTCTTGTCTTGATTCGACAAGGAGTCTATGTCAGAGTCCCCGCTGTTTTAAGCTTTTTTTCCCTGCAATACATCCTGTGCATCATTTCCAGATTCACCTTTATGTTTGTTTTTTAAATTACCTTTTTTTTTTTTTTTTTGCTATGGTTGGGGATCAAAAGCAGGCCCTTGTACATGCCCATCAAATGCTCTGCCAGTGAGCTACACACCAGCTGTCAACGTTTTGTATGGTTCCTACCTGGCTTGAAAATCTTGAGCCACCCCCTCCCTCCGCCCCACAGTACCTTAAATGTAACCATTTGTCACTCAGGGTATTTGGTGGGCTCTTCTCAAGTTACATTTCTGTTTTTATTTTTAAAATCCCATTTCTCCTTTGAGTTAACTGGATTTCTGCTGTTCCATTAATGGAGACCAAGAATTGATGTAAGAGCTGGGTAAAGTCCCAAGCAGGTAAATAAAAACTTTTGGACGATTACTTAAAAATCTCTGTCCTTACATTTGAGAATAAGCCCTGATTGGGGTTTTTGTTCCAAGTTGATTACCAAGCACAGGTGTGATGTCCGCTTTGGAGGGGAGGTTGCCAAGACCCAGACCGCTGCAAACAGACACTTTGCATCCGGGTGCTGCTGCTGCAGAAGGTGAGGGCCAGACCCTGGGAGGCCTTCCGAGAAGGGTGCGTGACTCTGGCAGAAACAGGGCAGCACTACAGGTAATGGGTGTCGCTTGCCTGTTAGCACTGAAAGCCGAGGATCTGGGGTTGGAGGGATGAGAGGTGTGGGGCAGCCATGATTTGTATTGTATCTGTGCCAGAATTAATCACCACAAGTGTTGTTAAAAACAAACTTTAGAAAAATCTCAAAGCAAAGACTTGCCATCAACTGAGTACAACATGTGACTCACCAAAAATTAAAAATCAGTCGTTCATTGAGGTGAATGTAGATTACCTTGGTGCAGGTATATTTTATATACTAGATACCTTGATTTTTTTTTGGGGGGACAGGGTCTCGTTTTGTAGTTCAGGCTGGCTCTGAGCTCACTATGTAGCCCAGGCAAGCCTCGAACTCAGCAGTCCTCCTGCCTCTGCCTCCTGAGTGCTAGGATTACAGGCGTGAGCCATCATGCCCAACACTGTGGTGTGTGGGACTGATTGCTGGTTGTGGTATTGTTGTATATGGTTACCGGGGATCGAACCAGGAACCTTGCGCTTGGTAGGCAGGTGCTGGAACCACTGAGCTAAATCTGCAGTCCAGATACCTTGATATTTTTATCCTTAAAATATATTGGGTATTATAGCTGCTTCTAATTTGGGGAAACTGTGTCAATTTCACTTTGTTTGAAGTAGATGTGGAAAGATAGGGAGCTGCCCTTTGTTGCTGCTGTTGTGCAGTAAGGAGCCCCTGCCCACTGGGGAGCTACAAATAGGAGCAGAGGCCGTTGTGTGTGAAGAAAGTTCTGCTGAGAGACTTGTGCCCAAGGAAATGGATTTGGCATGGGAAGTTGTGTTTTATGAGCCAACTGTAGCCCTGCCATTGCATTGTGGGCAGCGCCAAGACAAACAGGCTTGGTGTGGAGTGTACTGAGCCTGGCCTTAGTCAAACAGAGGAGAGCAGGCCGCGAAAGGGCTGCACCTTCAGTGGATTCTTGTAACTGTCCTCCTGATAGAAAGAGACCAGTCAAATGGAAACTTTTATGTTAGCAATGCAGACTCCACTTTAGATAAAAGATTGATGGAAATTCAGCTTTATTTTTGTATCAGTTATGCTTAGAAAGCTGGTTGCTAAACCAGGTAGCTCAGCTTTCACGGTTGATGGTAAATCCAGGGTGGAAAAAAACAGATCACCCAGATGGCATGTGCAGGAGATTACAGGCTGATAATCCTTCCTTGTCCTAGAATATTAACTCTGCCCGGGGAGAGTCGTGGTCAGCTGACTCGTTAAAAAAATGTAGTTTCTTATGATCCTGACAGTGTTGAGCATTTGCTTGAACTTTTCAGAAGTCCGAGTGATATTATAGAGCCCAGAGCACAGTCTCCTTTGTGTACTGAGGAAAGTGCCATGAGGCGGCCCAGGTGGTTCTTTGTTGACCAGAAGTAACCACAGGTGGTGAACGGAGCTGCTCCTGAAGTTGCTAAGGAAAAGTCATTTATTAAAAGCCCTGCTTGCCAAGCCGCACCTGGGCAGGACGCCGGGGCGGGGCCTCCAACCGGAAAGCGTTTCTCGGAGCTCGCTGCCTGCCTGGAGGTGCAGAGGGAAAAAGGGCCCAGGCGCCTGCGACCGCGGAGGGAGCTCAGGCGGCGGCAAGGCCATGCGTCTCGCCTCTGCCTGGAATGGAGCACAGAGACGCGGACTTATATGAAGACTACCAGTCTCCGTTTGATTTCAATACAGGAGTGAACAAAAACTACCTCTATCTGTCCCCTAGTGGGAATTCGTCTCCACCCGGATCACCTACTCAGAAATTTGGTAACTACTAATTTTGTATGAAGTTAGGTTGCTGTCATAAAGCCTGGACATGGTGGTTTACCTGGTTTTAAAATGCAAAGTAGAGATGTACCATCATGTTGCGGTGTTCTAGTGGTTAACAGCTGTTCTAGGTTCAAAGCACAGGAGGGTGGCTTGCTAAATCTTTGGCCAGATGTCATTAGTATGTGTATGTATACTGGGAAGTTAGATTTTAAAGCTAGTGTTGTTTCTGTGCTATTCTGATCACTTTGAGTTCGTTGAACTTGTTAGCTAGTAACACAGAAAAGGAAAAATTGGAAGCCTGTGGTCTCTAGCTGCCTTTGTCTTTGGTCAAAACAAGGTTTAGACACCTGAAGCGCTGACTTCAAGGGCCTGTTGTAGATGTCCTGGATTTCATCATGGGAGACGGAGGGCAACTTACAGAAGTACTAGGCAAGAGATTGCTTCAGAAAAGGAAAACTCAAAATGACTGTCCCTTTGGGAGCGGTGACCCCCTGCTTTGTGTGGGATGGTCCCGGAGGCGGGAGCTGTGGCCAGGAGGATCCAGGGTTTCAGTCCATCCAGCCCTTGAAGGTGGCAGAATGACTTCCTCTACAGCCAGCCAAGGAGGCAACAAGGTTTTCTAGAAGTAGTTAATAAGTGAAGACTAGGTTGCATGTTAATATTTATTGGACATACATAATGATCGCATTTATCATGGGGAATTTTTACCTGTACATAAATATCTTAATTCTTCCCCCCTCCATTCCGTTCCCCTCCCTTCACCAACGCTCCATATTTACTAAACAGTGTTTTTCATGTTAAAGATGAAGCAAGGGCAGTTTAGAAAACAGATGGAATAGTGTCCGTGTGAAGCCCACTTCTACATATTTGAAGTTTGCGTCTCTGCCGACCATAGGGAGTGTGCTACCGTGGTGCTCTTCTGATCTTGTTGGCAGTTGGTTGCCACCTTTCTGCCATTTGGATTTCCAGGCAGGCGAAATATTGGAACAGTGGAGGGACTAGAGTTCGTCTCTGGAAGTGGGGGCTTTAGGCATCCAGCCAGTCTGCTGGGGAGCGGGACTGATGCTGGGCATATGATGGGGGGTGACGTATGAGCCTCCAAATAATGTCAGGGAAATATTATAACCCCAGCCTGCTGGATGTCCAACATGCCAAGTTCAGGTTCTCTAAAATTGAATGAATTGTGGGAACAAGGGAGGTTAAGAGTAAGAAATATTTATTGGAAAGAAGATAGCTTCTGCCTGTGACACAGGGCCCTACAGACTCGTGGTTCTCAAGGGAGTTTTATAGAGCAAAACCATGAGGTGGGTAGAGGGTGGGACAAAACTATAGTTGATTAATAAGATCATAAGTAGAGTCTGTTAGATAATATTGATTAAATGGGGATCAAATAGAGAAGCAAGTCACATAGCAAGCATGCATGAACCAAGCAAGGACTTTTAGTGGGAGGGATGGGTTAAGATCTTGGTCCCCTACCCAGAGAATTGATGGCTGTTTAGAATATTGATCACTGCTGTTCATCCCTTGGTGAAGTATGTGGGTGTTGTCAGTTCTTTCTGTCTGGAAGCCTGGCCTTCAGTGAATGTGCCTCCAGCCACATTTGTAGGTTGTTCTTGTCTTCTGCCCTGATTTTGAGGGCCCAGCCCTTCTGACTGCCTATAGTATTTCTAACTAACTTAGGCATCTACAGTAGGACTGCCATAGCCTTCTCCTTAGCAAACTTTCCCCTGTTTTCCGTTTGGCCACCTTGCAGTGTGTAATAAAGGTGGCTGGGCTTCTTGTTTGCCCTGCCCCCAAAGGGATCACAGTGGTAGAAAGCAGGGGAGGAGGCAGGAATAGATCTCAAAATACAACCGGCTTAACCAGGAGCCCAATGGCCTCTGGGAAGTCAGAGCCGCTGTAGTTCCTGTGACTTCAGGCATTGGAGAGTCCAGGAGATGGCTGCTTGTTCTGTTTACCTGTGTTTACTTTGCTGGTTCCACTCACCACCACCTTTGGGTGCTCACTGCCAAAGCACAGGCAGTTGTAGGGATGGGCGTACCTCCCTGCAGATGTTTAAACATTATCTTCACAGCTCCCAGTACTGCTCTGAGGAGCCGGGGATTGAAAAATTTCATAAAAGAGTAAATGAACAACCACAACTAAAAACCAAGCCATGTACCTGGGAGTGCTCAGATTTAGACAGTAATCACCAGTCTTTCCACCTGGGACCTCTCAGGGCACCAGAGGTCCCCCACCCTGTTTGAACATCAAAGAAGCTATGCGGAGGGAGAGAATACTTGTTTTCTGCGTATGTGTGTTCCTGTGTGGAAACACTGAGGATTACGACTTAAGAGCCCATGTGAGCCTGGCATGGTGTCTCACACATGTCATCGCAGTGCTTGGGAGGCAGAGGCAGGAGATTGCTGTCAGTTTGAGGACAGCCTGAACTGTACAGGGAGACTCTGCCTCAGGAAGAAGGAATACATATAAAAGTTCATGGGCCGGAGGTTTAGCTCAGTGGTTCCGGTTCCTGCCTCGCAAGTGGAAGGCCCTGAGTTCGATCCCATAACCACATACAATGCTGGGCGTGGTGACTCACGCCCACCAGCAATCAGTACCACATACCACAGTGCCAGGTGTGGTGGCTCATGGCTGTAATCCCAGACCTCTGGAGGCAGAGACAGGAGATTGCTGAGTTCGAGGTTCACCTGGGCCTACGTAGTGAGCTCAGGGCCAGCCTGAACTACAAAGTGAGACCCCGTCTCAAAAAAAAGAAAAAAAAAATTTCATGTGGCTTCTAGCCATGGTATATTTTCTTAATCAAGTGATGCGGAAGATGGTTGTTAAAGGGCATCTACTCAAAAATCTGGGAACACTGCTCTGAAAAGAATGTGTTCTTTGATATTTACCCAAGATGCCGTGATTGGGCAAAGGAGAAGGTAGTTAGACTGCATTTATAAATAGGCTATTAAGAACCAGCCAGAGTAAAAAGGAGCAGAGCGAGTGGCTGGCAGGAAAAGAGGTTTTATAATTGGGTTTCTGCACTCTTGTGGCGCCACCAACCCATGCGCAGCAGCACCTGTCGATTTTATGAAACAGCTTACCTTACTGTGTGTGGGTACTGATATTTCTTTATCGATCCCTTTTCTTTCTTTGTAAATGTTCATCTGGTCCTACCGCCGGATGCATTTGACAGTTTAGAGCTTGAAAACACTGACTTATGACAAGTTTCAGAACTTGGAACCTCAGTTTCCTTACAGGATGTTTGTTTGTCTTCCGCTGTTGCTCGCTGCTCCCTTCCCGGGCACCTAGAATAAAGTTTGACACTTGAGGCTCAACAGACACTTATTGAATGAGTGAATGAATGAGTGAGTGACTGACTGAGTGAAATTGGAAAGGACTGGTTCATGCTCTGGGTCATCCCACAGAGGTGAATGTGGAGTCTGGGTGAGACGTGTGGTACCGCTAGCTCACCACATCCGGCCCAAGCTGGAGTAGCACTTGTCTCAGTTGTAAGCTGGTGGTTGTTTTTTAGACTAGGGTATTTGGGCCTCTCTGGCAGTGGATAATACAGAGCAGGTTAATCATTCTAGGCACAGGATCTCCTTTGGTCAAGGGTTGCCTGTCTGTCTGCTCCTGGGTGCCCCTCGGACCTGAGCATTCATTGCATCCTTTCTGCTGCCCCTTAGCACAGGGGTCTCACAACTGCTGTCCTTTGTGGTATTGTTGTCTTCCTTTTGAGTAAAACCCATAAGGATAACTTCCCAGATACTATTTATGTAGAATCTCTCTTCCGATTAAGCACTTCAGAAAAGTCAGGAAGACCCAGACTTGACTTTGTGTGCCTCCAGTTACTCTAGGGGGCTCAGAAATTGTGGGCAATTTTGAAAAATCAGTTTAATGGTCTCATATTTGAAACTCTAAAGAGTGAGAAGTCATAATGTTTTAGTTCTTTTTCATTGTTATCTCCCCTCCCCCCTTTAATGATTGCAGAGATCTCAAATAGCAAACAAAGCCAGGGTTTATGAAGTGAAGAGCAGAGTAGCACTGAGCTATTGTGCTCATCCTGGAAAGGAACTTTAAGGGTGCAGGAGGCTTCCTTCCTGGGGGTCCCTGGAGTTCCCCATGGCTGACCTTTGTCTCTCTTGTGGACTGCTCTTGATACTGGTTTCACATTTGACTTTGGGAGGGGAGCGAGGAAGAGAGAAGTCACTGATGGGAGACTTGCCCTCCTTTAAAGAGGAGTTTGAGTGGGGTCAGCTGGGGGCCATCTGAAATGAGCACATGAACGAAGCGTTTGAAAACACGTGCTGTCTCCGGTGGCTGTGGCTTCCTCCTCCACTCTTCTGTGACCTTTTGAGGCGGCCTTTCTTCTTGGGTAAGAAATTGGCCTGTGTCTCTGGGGCTCTGTTTTCCTAGCAGCACCTGCTCCATGCCTGCCTTTCTCCTTTTGCCTTAGTGCTTCTCTGCCCTTGCTCCTGTCTCCTTACCTCTTCAGGAAGCATCACATTCTCAGCTATGCTTCGGGGATTGCTGGCTCTTTCCCCAAATGGGGTGGTATAAAGAATCCACTTGGCAAAACAGGCTTTGGAAAGGAAAGTTTTATTCCAGTGGATGGGACTAAAAGCAGGAGAGTCTAGAAGCTACCTAGGAAAAGCCCAGCTTATCATATCTGTGTGTGGATGGGGCCACGCTGGGAGAGATGTCATTGGTGAGAGGATGGGCTGACACTAGGAGAGAGAGACTAGCAGCTAACCGGGAAAGGAATTGGCCTTATATAGGATTGAAGGGGCTAAGGGATCGGGGACAAAAAGTGTCTGACTTGGGTGCCCAGAGGCGGTCTTAGTTGTGTAGACACATGCTGGACTCTTTGGCCTGGGGAGGTTGTATACTACAGCATGAGTCCATTTGCTCTACGTACTGAGAAGCTGCCGTTCTTGCTAAAATGAGCCTGTTTGCTGTGTCCTACTTGTTTGTGAAGGACTCAAGTCAAGCATGACAGAGTGGATCAATCCTCTCCAGCTTTTTTCTTTCCTTCTACCACGATTACAGTTACTCAGCTTCCACAGCCTTAAGGTTTTACTCTTCTCCCTTGAGCAGATAACAAGGAGCTTACTGCCTTGAGGACCTCGTTTTCCCTGGCCTGGGCTGAAGGTGGTCAGTGCCAAATGGCAAGTGTAGGCTGTGGACCCCTTCGGACGCCTCCTGGCCCCTGTCCATGGTCCTTGCCCTGCAGGCATTGGTCCCCAGATCTCACACTGCACCAGGATGGGCCCCTGTGCTCCATGGAGTAACGGGGTCAAAATATCCATCAGGCCACAGCCGAGAAGCCTCACCTTCACTCAAGGGAATCATCTCGATGTGGGGACCCCAGATACCCACCTCTTCTCATTTTTCTTATATCAGAAGCACAGAGCAGGAGCCGAATGTACAGCCTTGGGAGGGGAAAACTTACCTTGTGATCCTCTTTTGGATATTCCAAGAAAGGTACTTGGAACTGTGTCTCTGTTTTGTCTCCCTAAAAGAGATGTGTATTTCCTCTGTGCCGAAATGAGATGAATCTAGAGACTGAAGTTTCTTTTTTTTTTTTTTTTTGAGACAGGGTCTCGCTTTGTAGTTCAGGCTGGCTCTGAGCTCACTATGTAGCCTAGGCAAGCCTCGAACTCAGCAATCCTCCTGTCTCTGCCTCCCGAGTGCTGGGATTACAGGCGTGAGCCACCACGCCCGGCGAGACTGAAGTTTCTTATTCCTACTCTGGCCTCAAAGCCATTGCTTCCTCTTTGGAGACTAAAATACAGGTACATGCAGTTTTACTTTCTAGCTCAATTATATGTCAACAAATTCTTTCTTGCATTATGACTAAAAAGCGATACCATAGGCTTCTCTGATATCTTTTCTCCACCTTGTTGGACTTTCCTGGGACCAGACAGCGAAGTCTCCCTCATATGATACCAGGTGTGCCACACCTGTTCACCCAAGGTGCCTTTCTGTAATATGGTCCACCTGGTGCCAGTCTAGGTGCTGTATGAGGTGAAAGTTACACTTCTTTAAGTGGCATTTTTGCTGGGTGTGGTGGTGCACACCTATCATCCCAGCATTTAGGAGGCAGAGGCAGGAGGACTGCCATGAGTTTGAGGCCAGCCTGAAGTACAAAGTGAGACCCTATCTCAAAAAAAAAATGACATTTTATGTCTGCTTTGATAGGAAAGTCTTTAAGACAGTGGAAAATGCAGTACCCAAAAAGCTGTCAATTCAAGGTAAACCATGAAACCAGCCTGTGCTCTTTTCTCTCCCTGTGACTCATCGGTGTGCTTGCCTACGATCCATTTCTTTGGAGAGTGTTGGCGAACATCTCCTGTGCCAGGCACTGGGCAGCACAGGCTGCTGAGGGCCTGTAGGGAAGGAGCAGAACCCTGAGGCCACATACTGCCAGCTGCGGGCTGTGCTCAGCACAGCGGACGTGACTCATCAGTTACTCCTGAGCCAGGGCTCAGCCTCCGTCCCAGGGTCCGGGGACCCAGGAGCAGCATAAGACTGGCGTGTGGCAGTGAGTGAGACTGGGACACAGGGAGTTTCAGGCAGAGACGTAACACATGCAGGGACATAGACCAGGCTTGGGGAGAGCGAGCGAGCTGGGTGCACAGTGTTGTGAATGCAGTCACCACCACTGAAGTGGACATCTGAAGTGGACAGGGATGTTACGGCCTTGTAATTCAGGCTGCCCTCGAACTCAGGAGAGTCCTCTTGCCTCATAAATATATGATGGCATATATTTTCCTATAATCTAAGAAATGGACCCTGAATGTGGCATGTAGGTTTATTTGTCCTTGAATTTGAAGTCCTGCCCCTCTGGGTGAACTTGGGGTCAGAAGGGTTAGGTGGGTGTGGGCAGTAGCAGGAAATGGAGTAGATGGTTCCAGAAGCATAGGCCGCAGTTCCCGGGAGGCAGGAGCCCTGGAAGGATGGAAAGCAAGGAGCGCGCTGCTGGGATGCTTGCTGAGAATGACGCAGGATGGCGAGAGGGTTGGAGGGAGGGACCGTGCAGGCACTGAGCGCCCGAAGCTAAGCCCGTGAGTGTGCAGGAGGCTGAGACTGGGGTGAAGAGCAAAGAGGCCTCTTGGAGGGGCATGAGGAAGCCTCTCAGAAGTGGAGGGCAGAAGCCCTGGGTGGCCCGGGGCAGAGGTGTCAGAGGAGAGGTTCCAGACTGAAGGTCACTGTCAGATGCTGCGTGTCACCAGGACAGAACTTCCTCCGGACAAGGGGTGCCGCTGGGGTTGAGGGGGCTGAAAGGCGAAGCCTCAGAGCCCTGTGCGGCGCGTGGAAGAGCAGAGCAGGGAGGGAAATGGGATGAACAGCGGTGTTCTGGGCAGTGGAGAGGACGGGAAGCAGCAGATCCTTCCGCGTGCCCACCGTTGGGGATAATGGGCTTGGGGTCTTGAGGCCAGCTAGTCAATGGGCGAGTCAGTTTCTCCGTTCCGTCCCATCCGTGCACGGCCCTTAGAACTGCAGGTTAGAACTCTGAAGCGGAGGTGTCTCCGGGACCACAAGGTTCCGCTGAAGCCTTCGGGAGCTTCCCTGCCACCTCTGCTGGAGGCTGCCTGGCACCCTTGGCTTGTGGCCGTGCCAGGCACTCTGGCCTCTGCTTGCAGCACCATGAGCGTCGCCCCTGAGCCCCGCTCTGGCTCTTCATGCAGTGCTCCTCTCGGGGCCTTGGTGGGTTTCCATTTTATGCTATGGGTTAGCATAATGGATCGCCGCTCCCCCACGTCCAGGCCGACGCCTCTGCAGACGCCGTTTCCAAACAGCCCCTTTGGTCGGTAGAGCAGTCAGCGAGTGGATCTTTCAAGGGGACACAGTGCTGTTCCTTGTGCCATCTCATTTCTCCTCGTTAAAGAAACATCCCTCCTTCCAAGCCTCCTCATCTTTAGACAGTGAAGGGCTTGGATTAAATGATCCCAAATTTATCTCAGATCTAAAATTACATGAGGGGTTGGGGATGTAGCTCAGTGGCCACGTGCCTGCCTGGCAACATCAAGGTCCTGAGTTCAATCCCTGGTACCAAGGGGGGGAAAAAAAAGAAAAAAGAAAAAGATGGCTAAAAATGTTTCAATCTCCATAGCAGGTCAGTGGGAAGCAGTGGAATTTGTTGGAATGAACATCAGAGTTGAAGACCTGGAGGGCAGACAGAGCCTCCTCCTCTGGCGGTGTTCTGGGTGGGGCCCCGAGGCTGCACCCCAGGGCCCAGAGAGAGCAGGCCAGAGCCCGAGGTTCTGGCTTCCGTGTGGGTTCTAAATTTGTACACAAAAGATGGTGGCTATTGTTTTTGGTTGAAATTCCTGGAAATACTTGGCAAGTGGGGGTGGACGGTTGCTGCGGAAAAAGGGAGGTACCTACTTTGATTAATATTTAGCCAGTAAATCAGTTCAAATGAAATATTTTTGACATTTGTTCTGTTCTTGGTACTGTGGGTTCTGAGATGGAAAGATAAGGAGGTGACATCAGGGCTTTATCATCTAGAACTGGAGCTGTGTTCAGGGCTGAGCTCTCACGTCCTCCCTCTCCTGTCCTCCCCTCACTTCCCCCTCTCACGATCTCCTCTCTCTCTCGCTCCCCCTCCTGTCCTCCCTCCCGTGTCCCTCCCCGCGGGTCCTCCCCCGAACCTTGCCCCTCCCTCAGTGCCCCCTCCCTCACGTCCTCCCCCTCCTGTCTTCCCCTCACGAGGTCCTCTCTCTCGCGCCCCCTCC
>PVIC010001323.1:55039-86251 GCA_004025085.1 Thryonomys swinderianus | reverse complement strand
TATTATTGTATGTGGTTACTAGGGATCGAACTCAAGATCTTGCACTTGCTAGGTACATGCTGGAACCACTGAGCTAAATCTCCAGCCCCCCTGACATTTTTAATTAAGATAGAAATTGCTCTTCCTAATATCTGAAAATTTCAGTATAGTACTACTCTCAGTGCTCAAATATACATCTTCAGTATATACATATAGGTATACACACACACACACACACACACACACAGATGTTTACAGAAACATCTTCAAAAGAATCCCAGGCTGGAAACAACTTAAATCATGTTTATAAACAGTAGAGTAGATATAAATCATGGTATGTATATACATTTAAATGCTACAGACAAAGAAAATACATAAACTAGTATAGTAGCAACAAAATAGGTGGCTCTCACAAATATAGTGTTGAGCAAAAGAATTTACAAAAGAAACAGAATTTGACTCCATTGCCACAAAGTTAAAAACAAGAAACTTAATAATATTGTTTAGGAGTATAGACTTTAGAGAAAAGAAGGACCAAATCCCAACATTTTGGGGCAGAAGTCAGAATGGAGAGGTGACTGGGCTTCTGGGGGGTGAGGGTGGTGATAATCTATTTCTTGATGAGTGATACTTACATATGTGTAATCTTATAATAATTGCTTTTTTTACACTCTTCATATTTTTCAGTCTTTTGAATTAACAAGCTTACCATCATATTTCTTATGAATTCTTGCACTATGGCAACCTTAAGTATTTGTTGTTTTATGTATTTTTAAATAACTAAAGTATAAAGGATTAAGGTGAGAATTTCTTAAGAAGGCAGTTCAATCAGTATATGACCTAAATGTGAGATATGGACCTTACTTTCACACAAATTTATACCCTTTAAGAAAAATGGGCCAAATTATACAGATTGAGATCAGCAATGTTCCATTATTCAGCTTTGGCTTCATTTTAAACCTTCTTTAGAGTGAGGATCTCACCATATGATCTGAAAGAAATTGCCATATGAGTGAACTAAAACCCAAAAATCAATAAATGAATTGTACTGATGGTTTAACATTAGCTTTCTCTCATTAAAAACTTCAAGAAAATGTGAAATAGATTTTCTTCTATTACATGAAAAATAATTGTAAAAATAAGAGAAAAATGCATATCAAAGAGAAATAAGAATCAGTAAGATTTACATTATACCTTAATGCCATGTAAAATGATCATTACCTACTTTATTATGTAATATGAATGTTCCTCTCTCATTTGCAACATGTACAAAGACACACACATACACACTTTATGGTCAGGAATAAAGTACTGTGTTACCTAAAGGTCAAGGACATACCTTAACTGCAGTAGACTTCTCCTTGCTTTCTCCACCTGAGACTCCAACTCCTGCTGTCTCATAGGCTGTCTGGACTCTTGGCCTCTGGACAGTGCCTAAAGTAGTCCGAGGGAGGTGGCAATCACTGTGGCGTCACTGATGAAACATCTCAAAGAATAACCACCAAAAGTTCAAGGCCATTTGTGTGTAGGGGGCCAGGCAATGTGATGACTAAGATATTGTTCCTTTGGCTGCCAATTTGTATGAACACGACAGGACTTGAAAACCTTTTGTTTCTAGTCGACTTTTACTGCAACTAATGTGCATTTTAAATTTATCTTTTATCTTTATGAATAGCCCTGAAGTGTCTTTAAAAGATCATCAATCAGGACTAATTTTAGCAAATCAATTCTGCACGTGGCTGCTTTCCCTATTTAGCATATGAAGGTGCAAAACTGTGCTTCATTTTACCACCCATATCGTTAGCTGTTTGAAGTGTGGAGAGCTAGCTCTCTGCCTTGCATCTACACACATGTGCGCACACACACCCCACGCCCACACATTCCAGAATTCCATAGGCACTCCTTCAAAACTAACTTCAGTCCAAGGAGTGAAAGCTATCCCTCCCATCACCTGCTACACATAACTTTCCAGCTAAGCTACAAGTTTACACATTCGTCTACAGTTTCTTCCAAAGCAGCTGAGGAACATGTGGTTTGTATATCTCGGTTGGTAAATTAACATAGCAGGAAACTTAGACAGAAAAATCCAGTGAACTGGCCAAAATTAGTAAAAAATGGGAGTTACAGAATAAATGTAGATACATAGATCATATCTGAGTGGAATAAAATTATGTAATCATCAAATATACGCACTGACTAAAATCAACTTTTAGATGAGTTTGTACTCAACCAATCACATATCTGGGGTAAATGGAGCTTCTGATGTGTTTAATTGAACATGAAAGCTGATCACTGAAATACTTTAAACCATGACCCTAGAAATGGTGTTCCCCTGAGAAGGTCTTGTCTCTATAGATAATAGGACAAATCACTGCTCTAAATTCCCAATTATGGACAATCAAACTAATGGATTCCCAGAACACAATAAACAAAATATCTGCATAACCGTACTCAAAATCAAACCTTTCCTACCACTCCTCATATCCCAGAGGAGTTACTGAAAGATTTTTCCATTCCATTTCTTCACCTCAACATAAGCCCAACAAATGATGGGTCAACTTAATGCAACAGTCTTGTCTTGTAAAAAGATAACCAGCAGAAGTGACAGATAGTGTATAATAATTATAGTACAATTGAACATTGGTGGTTATTTTTTGCCATGTAGTAAGCCCTGTGAATTTAGTCAGATTTCTGCCTTTTGCTCCAAGCTCTTGCCAAATTGTTTCAAATACTGGGAATATTTTCCTGTCCATCAAGCTACTCAAAATTATCTTTTGTCTAATTAAAAATAATATGTTTGTGGTAGAATATTTGAAAATATATAAAAGCATAAAAACTAAATTACTACAGGGACTGGAGATTTAGCTCAGTGGTTCTGGCGCCTGCCTTGCAAGTGCAAGGTCCTGAGTTCGATCCCTGGTAACCACATACAATGCTGGGTGTGGTGACTCATGCCCACCAGCCATCAATACCACATACCACTGTGCCGGGCGTGGTGGCTCACGCCTGCCATCCCAGCACTCGGGAGGCAGAGACAGGAGGATTGCTGAGTTCAAGGTTTGCCTGGGCTACATAGTGAGCTCAGGGCCAGCCTGAACTAAAAAGTGAGACCCTGTCTCAAAAAAAAAAAAAAAACTAAATTGCTACCAATTTTACTACCCAAAGGGAAAGGACTTCATATTTTATTTATATGCTTGAAACTGCATAGATAAAATCTCAAATTCCAAAGATATTTTTGTTAAAAGAGTCTGTTACCTAAAAAACAAAAAACAGAACTTTTCTCCTTGGATTCATTTAGGATTAAGTTATTCATGTCATACCATTTGTTGGTATTGAGTTTACCCAACATGTATCTATTCTGTACATGTTAGAATATTAATTAGTGGGCCGGAGGGTGAGCTCAGTGGTTCCGGCGCCTGCCTCGCAAGCGCAAGGACCTGAGTTTGATCCCCGGTAACCACATACAATGATGGGCGTGGAGACACGCCCACCAACAATCAACACCACATACCACAATGCCGGACGTGGTGGCTCACGCCTGTAATCCCAGCACTCGGGAGGCAGAGACGGGAGGATTGCTGAGTTCGCAGCATCTTGCCTGGGCACCATAGTGAGCTCAGGGCCAGCCTGAACTACAACGCGAGACCCTGTCTCAAAAAGCAAAAAAAAAAAAAAAAGAATATTAATTAGTTCTACTGTATTTTAAATGTTAAAGACATTGGAGAGATATTAGCATAAAACATACATTTGTCCAGTGCTGTCATGTAGTTGAATTGGTTAATTTCAGTATAATTTGAATGGAAAATCCAATTGTTTTCTGGACTGCATTAATAAGTTAACTCAGTTTGTCTATCTGGTGTGTCATTAAGTATATCTAATATTGTACCAAGGATTATTGTGCTCAGTATGTTGAACAGGTCCTAGATTTTAGAAGTTTCTGTATATCAGTGGTCTTTTCTGTGATTTTACCAGGAAATGGATTTGAGTCAGAATTTAGATGGGTCATTAGTTTGACCTAACCCTCCCTAGAAAAATAAGCAAACTGCCCAAAAGTCATCTAACAACCACTCAGAGACCTACAGATTACCTGAGAGTGTGTAGATCCATTTAAAAAAAAATGCACATCAACAGGGCACTGAAACTGTAGCTAGCAATTATCTTGCATACCACACTGCCATATGTGTTTTCAGATGTAAAACACCATACCCTTTGAGAGTCAGTGCTGAGCTCTTGTACCTGATTAGTTGCTAAACTGGCTTAATCCATTCTCTACTTCTATCCACCTTTTGTCTTTTTTTTCTTTTTCTTTTTTTTTTTTTGAGACAGGGTCTCATTTTGTAGTTCAGGCTGGCCCTCAGCTCACTTTGTAGCCCAGGCAAGCCTCAAACTCAGCAATCCTCCTGCCTCTGCCCTCCGAGTGCTGGAATTACAGGCATGAGCCTCCACACCCGGCACTGTGGTATGTGGTATTGATTGTTGGTGGGCGTGAGTCACCATGCCCAGCATTGTATGTGGTTACTGGGGATCGAACTCAGTACCTTGCATTTGTGAGGCAGATGCTGGAACCACTGAGCTAAATCTCCTGCCCCACCTTTTTTCATTTTGAGAACTAAAAATTGAAGACCTTATGTGAGATCCTGAATTCTACAAATCTATGGCAATGGGAGAACTCACCAAGCCCTTGATGACAAGTGAGAAGCTCTTCACACATCACAATAATAAGCATAATCATCCAATGTTTTCTCACCTTCACATCTTCAAGTCTAGCTGCTGAGAGAAAAAGAAGCAATTTTCTGCTTTTTTTCCTTTTCTTGCCCCAAATGCATGAGGACAAGAAGAAGGAAGAGGACACCCTGCTTCTTGAAACTTCTCCATGGCATTGCCCACAATCATAGGTTATGGGGTTGCCCTTCTGGGCACAGGGAAAGCCCAGGAAAAGGCCATGAAAACATTAAGTGGCCATTGGCAGTATCTACACAAAACTTCCAATTCAAACATTTTGGTAAGGCCATTTGGGAAAAATTCTCTTCATAAGGACCCATGTAGCAAAGTGGAAAGCATGAAGATTTTTGTTTCTTTTGGGAGAAGTTGTTTTCTGAGACAGGGTCTTGCCATATAGTTCAGGCTTTCCTTGGACTCACTATGTATCCTACGCTGGCCTTAAACTCATAGTTTTTATCCTCCTGCCTCTGCCTTCCAAGTGCTGGTGTTGCAGGCATGTTGCCACCATGCCTGGCTAGCATGAAGATGTTAGAGTGACAAGATCCTGGGTCTGTATTCTGAGTTTTGTACTTATAAAGACATCAAGAAAAGTGTCCTTTCTGGGTCTGTTTCCCCATGGGAATGCTAATAGCTCTCTTAGGATTGCATGCAATGAGACACCAATTGATAATGTATGTGTAATCATTTGTTGTCTTCCAGTACCAACTAAATATGTTATACCAAGATTATGAGTTAAATCATGTTGCTAGGGGTTTCCCCCCTTTAATTCATTGTAAGTAAAAACAAAAAAATGAACAAACAAAACCTTTCTCTACACAAATGTGAAACTTCTCATTTATAATCAGAAGAAAATAGTTTGAGTGTCATTTGATGTAAAAATCCTATGAAACAGGCATAAGGGATGATTGCGTATGAAGTTTAAATGAATATGGCTTCCCTGGCTTTTTCTCTCTTGCCATCCCTGTGTCCCCTGGTTACCGTCTCTACAGAGCAGGAAAGGCACAGTGCAAAAGGCCAGTCCTACCTCTACATTGAGCAGTTGTTGACTTAGTGTAACTAAAGAGTACATGCAAAGCACCAATCTAGGCACCCAAGAAGTTATAATGACCCACTGCCCCCCATACAGTTATGTCCATACTACTCATAATAGACAAGTTATGGAATAATAATAATATTAGATAATAATAACAATAATAACAGACAAGTTATGGAATAATATCAAGTGGCCGAAGAAAACATGGAACATATGCACAATGGAATACTATTAATCTTTTAAAAAGGAGGGAATTCCATCAATTGTGACAACATAGATAGAACTTGGAGAACATAATGCTGTGTGAAATAAGCCAGGCCTAAGAAGAGAAGAACCATGCATTCTCATTAATATGTAGAATCTGAAACAGTTGAACTCATTGGTTACACAGTCTTCAGAGTGGAGGAACTGGGGAAATGATGATCAAAAAGTACCAGAGGAATAAGTGTTGTTTGAGATCTATTTACAACATAATAAATACAGTTAATAATGTGTTACACATTTCAAACTTGCTGAGAGTAAGTTTCAAACCCTATACCACAAAAATAAGTATTTGAGTGATGATATGTTAATTACCTTGATATAATTATTTGACATTGTCTTTATAAATCATGATATCATGTTGTATTCCATAAATACATATAATTATCAATTTATAAAACTTTTTTATTGTTAAGCTTTACAAAAATATTTTTAATTTTTATTTTTATTGGTACATTGCATATACACATCATGATCACACTCAATATTGGGAATTTGTACCAGTATATGACACAATTTAATTCTCATTTTTTCCTATTCCCCTACCCACCCCACAACCCACCGCCCCCTAAATACATAAGCTTTGTTTCCCTTTTTAAAATTACCATCACATTTTTTCTAAAATGCATAGTTAAGGCACAAGACTTTATAGGACAAGTGGTATTAGAATGACATCCTAAGCTATAGAGTCCCATG
Source organism: Thryonomys swinderianus (assembly GCA_004025085.1). NCBI lineage: Eukaryota > Metazoa > Chordata > Mammalia > Rodentia > Thryonomyidae > Thryonomys > Thryonomys swinderianus. The sequence goes on along the minus strand of PVIC010001323.1, from coordinate 79,560 downwards.
GTAAGAGAAATGCCTTTCTTGTGAAATGATAAGAAAGCAAAGCAGGTGCCTGAAAAGAACCATGAGAGATAATGAAGATGAAGCCAAGTAATGGCAACCAATTGAAAGACTTGAGCCTCAAGCATGAGCAAAAGAGTTAGGGCCAAAATAACAAAAATGCTAATGGCAGCTCACCTACTTTTGGGTCCCCTTTCTGTCTCTCTTAGACAGAAATTTCTCTTTCTCAATAAACTATTCCTTAAAAAAATGCTAATGGACAGTATAATGTCTACTGGCACTTCACCAAATATGTATAACTTTATTTAATCCCTACAATGACCCTGACAGCTGGTACAACATTGTCTTTTGCACAAGGAGGAAAACCCAGAGAGTTTGTACCTTGACAAAGTTCATAATTTAGTAACACGTGCCAGGTGTGGTGGCTCATGCCTGTAATCCCAGAATTTGGGAGGCAGAGGCAGGAGGATTGCTGTGAGTTTGAGGCTAGCGTGGGCTACATAGTGAGCTCAGGGCCAGCCTGAACTACAAAGCTAGACCCTGTCTCAAAAAACTAACTAACCAACTAACTAACTAAATAAATAAATAAATAAAGTAACAGAACTGAGGTTTAAAGCCACTCTTTGAACTGAGCCTTGAACTTCTAATTACTGCACAAAATCAAAGTATCCTCTAGCCCAAGATACTCCACCTCTTTTTTGTGTATACTTTATTAATGAAAAATTTTAGTATGATGACCAACAGAAATGATGTATATTTTATAGATTTTATATATAGCTGCTACTATGCTTACTATATGTATTTTATAGCCCAGTCAAACAACACTTTAAAATAGTCAAGGCAGAAAAATTAAAATTTTACTGATTTCATTTTCTGTTTTTTATACAACAGGAGAGTGTTCCTTGCCCCCAACTTTACTATTGCCTGTGCTACTCAGAAATGAATTCCATACAATTTAGCTTTTGGTTATATACTGAAACAGAGGAGGTGATCAATAGATCCTGGTAGAAAATAACTGCTTATTACCTGTATTATTATCTATTGGGTATATGTGTGGTTTTGGTCCCACTACTGACATTTAACTGTAAGGGCAGGGTCAATTTGTTATATTGCTCTTGTTTCTCAAGCTGTGCATAGCAAGAGCCCAGGGTTGAGCCCCCATCACATCCTCTTCCTGCTAAGGAGCAGGCATTTCTGGCCATGCCCGGCAAATGTTAGTCAGAGAGGTTAAGATCAACATCAAATCTACTTATAAAGAACCTAGAAACCTCCTGGCAGAGGAAATTCCTCTGAGCATATACATGGTCCTGCCTCAGAAAGACTAGACAACATTTCTCCGGTACATTACAGAAATTCTCTGTGTGAGTCTAGGACCTGTACCAAGTGCCAAAACGAGACTCGTGTGCCTGACATATAGCAGCCAGTTGCCAAACACTGGTGCTCAAAGAAGACAAAGTTTAATGGAGAAAGTACCAAACCTAGAAGGAAGAGAATGTGCCCAAACCTGCCTTACCTCAGCAAAGGTTATACAAGGAAAAGGAGCCCCAAAACAAGCCCCACTGGGACGGACTGGTAATTTCACACATTCTGATAAAATCAAGGTTTTCAGACTTCTTAGTGTCAAGCTTAACCTGGTCATGAAATGGTTAATGAATATGCTCTTTAATTCCAAGCTACAGTTTGACAAGATACACACACACACACACACACCCCAAAACAGGTAGATGCAGGCGCTGACTCTGCTCTACAGAAGCTGTTCTGTCTCAGACACAGAACATAAGGGCAGGATGTTCCCAACATAATGATAACACCTACAACTTACACCATCTTTTCAATGTCAAGTCACCTGAAAATATCCACATATCTCCCTTGATCACTGCGTGGTTCCCAACCACAAATATTTGCTCTTGACCCTTATACATGACAGATGGTTCCAGACCTCTCTTCCAATGCCCTATAAAGCTTTCTGCCTTCTCTTTGTTCAGGGCTATTGGCCCCTTGCTTGTCGTCAGTCCACCTGTCCTCGGTGAGCAAAGTCTGTACTTCTTGCTTTTCCTTAGCCTTCTCTGGTGGTCTCACTGCTCCACACCATTTGTTATATTTGGCATGAATGGACATCTGGTAGACCATTGAGTAAGCTATAGCTCTACAAATCAAGCTTGTAAATCACTCTGTGTAACAAAAGTAACAAGGTTATCAATTGACAGTTACAGGAATAGAAATAGCAACTCTGGTCGGCTTGAAAAGATGAGAAAAAGGATGTTCTCTGGGTTTTTAACTAGGGAGGGGAAATTAGCTCAGTCCTCTTAGAATAGAAAAAAAAAAATCCGCCAATTTTGTTTTGGGAGCTCAGTTACAGTCCTGTGAGAAGCAGGTGCCAAGATGAAAGTAAATATGCCAAAGAAGAATATATTAAGAGAACATTACTCCGAGAGTAAATACAGAGAGAAGGGGAGAACAGAGTCATCAAAGAATAACGTGAGACTGGTCTACAAGGAGACCAGAAAAGGGAAGGAAAGATCAGGGAAAGCCTGACAGACTGCAGCACAGTTCCAAGGAAATTTGACAAGGCTGGCAGGAAACCTCACCTCCAAGGCACCGGTCAGATGTGTCCCGTGTCTCCCAGGCGTGAGTCAGGCTTAGTGTCCCTCCCGTGCTCAGTCCTCACCGGGGACAGGCTGGGGAAATGTGGCCTCGCTGCGAACGTGATGACTTCGGAGCATGGTGGCTCAGTCTGCACACAGTCGGATCTGAGAAGTTCATTCTCCTAGCTACAATCTGACCTACCCCCTATCTGTTTCCCTGCATTTGGTGCTGGGAGAAGCGAGGGCTGCTGTAAAAACTCCAGAACTCTTTAGTCCTCAACAGTTAGCCTTAACAGTGTGTGACACTGAAACAGAGAGGGACGTTCTGCCTGTGTCACCCCATGTACCTCAGCATATCCACGGAACCAGCAGTATAATAGCTTCAGTCAAAGTGACCCAGACTTGACAAGGGCAACAATACTGACCACAGTTACAGTGCATTTTCAGCTCTACAAGCTCAAGAGTACACAGCAGCTGAGAAGAGCCAGAGCTAAAGAGCAAGAAAATGTCAGGCACTGCATGTGTTCATCGGCACACGTGAGCCATCCCGCAGTGGCTAGAAATAATCAAGAGCAATAGTATAGGGTATACAATCTTACATAAGAAGAGGGAACGAGAGCCAGTAAAATACGTGTTACTCCTATTTATAATAATCCATTTTAAGTCCTGGATTGGTGCAGTAACACCTGTTAACATCATTTGACTTGGAACCAGTTAAATTTATTTTCTCTGGAACAAGTATATTTCTGTTCTATAATAAGATTATGCACATAAGTGGTTTTCTCTCAGCACATTAACCATAGCTACAGGGTGGGGAGAAGCATCCAGAAATGTGTTTACTACTAAGCTAATACCATCTGCCCCAAAAACACTACCAGTTTTCAGATCAGTTTTGTTCTATTTTCCGACAGGACAATAGAATTCAGCCGTCTTTGGCTGTGCTATTACCAAACCATTTAAGATAACTGTAGCAAGACATGCCTACGTGAAACACCCTATTCCTTAGTGAATTTGATCAACAGCGTTTTTACTGAATTTCTTCTGACAATGTGTCAGCAAGAACAGTAAGGATCAGACAAAATTGCTTGTTGTTCCCTGTGAGAGAGTTCATTTGGCTTTAGCCTTTAGCTATTAAACCGGAGAGAACAGAGTCACAAAAATCATGGAAATTTATCTCTGCTCTCTGTGAAAGTCATGGGAAAACCAAAGTGCGTGACAGCAACCACGTGGAAGATTAGCCGGATACGAGCTCCAGGCTCGGTTTCCTCTTGGATTAGGAATGTGCCTTCTCAGAGGGCAACTGGGCACTGGTTTGACAGGCCGGGGAGTAACCTAACCTTTTACACTTTTACAGTAAGAGCAAATGTGGGGCTGCTAGGGGCTAGTATTCAGGGAATTTGGGCAGCTTATCTGGGAGAAGTGGTGCAAGCCTACTCTAGTTAGCATTTTATAGGTTCTTGCTCCATTTTCCAGTGTAAAACAGGAATATACACACGCCCTTTTAGCCACCACACTGGTCATATCTGTGCCTTTATGGAGGTGCTCCTTTTGTGCTAACAGAAGTCTCACCCCAATCAGCCAACATTTTCTTCTCCTGTGCGGCTCCTCCTCTGCTGGATGGTACAGCACTCTCCTGCCACCCCCGCCCCGGGACCAACACATGTCCCAGACCTCCCCATGGTGTCCTCTGTGGACACTGCCTGCCTTGGGCACTGTTCACAGCTGCAAGGGACCTTCCTCTAGTGCCTCATGCCGCAGTGCTTGGTCTCATAGCTTTGATCACGGGGATAGCAGAGGTACACTTACCTTTGGAACGAGAGAAGTAATGCAAGTGGAGAAGTGTCTGGTTCTGTGTCATGCACCTTGTTAAGCAATACTGCACTAGTCAGGGTTCGCCAGAGAGCAGAACCACCAGGACATGTATAAGAGGGGATTTTTTTTTTTTTTTTTTTAGATAGGTCTCGCTTTGTAGTTCAGGCTGGCCTTGAGCTCACTATGGAGCCCGGGCAAGCCTCAAACTCTGCAATCCTCCTGTCTCTGCCTCCTGAGTGCTGGGATTACAGGCATGAGCCACCACACCCGGCACTGTGGTATGTGGTACTGATGGCTGGTGAGCGTGAGTCACCACGCCCAGCATTGTATGTGGTTACCGGGATCAAACTCAGAGCCTTGCACTTGCGAGGCAGGTGCCGGAACCACTGGGTTAAATCTCCGGCCCTAAGAGGGGATTTTTTTAAAGGAATTAACTCACATGACCACAGAGGCCAAGAAGTCTCACAGTATACCATGTGCAAGAGAACAGGAAAGCTGGTGATATAATTCATTCTGAATCCAAAAGCTGAAGGACCAGGGAAGCCAATGATATAAGTCCCAGCGTCCAAAGACCTGAAACTCCCCAGATGTCCAACTGCAAGAGAAGACAGGTGTCCTGGCTCAAGAAAAATAATTTGTTTTTCTTCCCCTTTTTATTATGTTAAGTCCTCAGTGGATAGGACGGTGTCACCTACCCATACTGTGTCAGCCACCCACATTGCTAAGGGCATCCTCTTACCTTACCTAAGACTTCCAGAAACACCTTTGCAGACACACTCAGAAATAGTATTTCCCCAGTCAGCTGCATGTCCCCAAATCCAGGCGAACCGACATAAAAGTAACCATGCTAGGTACTAACGAATTCCACCTTGCTGTCACTCCAGTGTCTGCCCTGATATGAGTCAGTTCATAAGAAGTTTCAGCCAGACAATACACAGGGCAATAAGCATCACTTTCCTTCTCTTAATGATGAATTCTGTCACAGGCAGTGCCTGTTCCCAGAGCAAATCAACTGTTGTTAGACCTGCCTGATCAGTGTGTGAGACATGTGATGACAAATCCAGGACTGTGCCCCAGACTCACCTGGGACTCCAACTAAAGCCCCATACTTCAGTATCCCTGCACTGATGTCAGCACATCACAGTGTCTATCCCCGAACTTCCAATTAGGGTTCAACTCAAAAATGACTTCCCTGCGGGCTGGAGGGTTAGTTCAGTGGTTCCAGCACCTGCCTTGCAAGTGCAAGGTCCTGAGTTCAATCCCCAGTAACCACGTACAATGCTGGGCGTGGAGACTCACGCCCACCAGCCATCAATACCACATACCACAGTGCCAGACGTGGTGGCTCACGCCTGTCATCCCAGCACTCAGGAGGCAGAGACAGGAGGATTGCTGAGTTCCAGGTTTGCCTGGGCTCCATAGTAAGCTCAGAGCCAGCCTGAATTACAAATCGAGAACCTGTCTCAAAAAAAAAAAAGACTTCCCTGCACCCATGTCAAAAGCATATCGATTCCAAGTCAGTGCTTTCCAAAAGCTCCCAGATTATGTTAAAAAATCTTCTGAGACAAGATCCTACAACAATCTACTTTTAAATTAAAAATACTTCCCCTTCCAGTAACTCCAAACTTGTAGTTCCTCCGAATTTCTCCCTATTTCCATGTGCTATTTTCTTTGATTAAAACATCTTCTTTAATTCCCACCCATGTGATGATGAACAAATGTACTTAGTCCAACTGCTCTGTTCCTTGATCCTTAAGCCTAGGATAAATAAACCTCTCTATCTCCGCAGCCCTGTATACTATCAATGTGACCACATAGCGCTGATCTGATGTCTCCCCCTTATAAGTTTGTTTGTTTGATTTTTGTTTTTTGAGACAAGGTTTCACTTTGTAGTTCAGACTGGCCCTGAGCTCACTATGTAGCCCAAGCAAACCTCAAACTCAGCAATCCTCCTGTCTCTGCCTCCCTAGCGCCAGGATTACAGGTGTGAGCCACCACACCCAGCATTGTTGTATGTGGTTACCAGGGACTGAACTCAGGACCTTGCACTTGCTCTGCAGGCACTGGAACCACTGAGTTAAATCTGTAGCCCTGTGAGTAAGTTTTATGTCTTTCACCCCCGTAGGCTGAGCACCTGGTCACATAGTATACAGTATGTAGTAGGCACTCTATAAAAATGTGTTGGAGAAATACATATTTAGGAATTAAAATGATTAAGTAATAATTGTTCAACCCTAGGGAGTCATGGCAAATGGTTTTAAAAAGAAAATGTTCTAATCTTTCATCAGTTCAGAAAGAGGGCGATGTTTACAAGAGCTGCGGTAACTTGAACTACTCAGGATTTCTTGATCTAAGAATAGTCTATTCTAGGCTTCCTACCACTAAGCCGATCTGACAGCTGTTTGTTGACATATAATATGCTTAAAGGGTGGTTTGCTCTGCTGTTGAAGATGAACTGCAAACTGTGATTTGCTGTGAAATGTTTTAAAGAAAAATTTAAACTTTAGAAAAGTAAAAGTAATTAAAATAATTCTACCAAACAAAATTAACTGTTCTTAATGTATTTGTAATTGTAGTGTGCCACATCTTTTTGTCTGTTATTGTTTTTGTTTTGGGGGCCAGGTCTCACTATGAGTTCAGGTTGGCCTTGAATTCACCATGTAGCCCATGCTGGCTTTCAATGCGCAGCAATCCTTCTTCCTCAGTCGCCTGAGGTCTAGGATTACAGGCATGTGCTACCATGCATGGTCATGTCTTTTTTAAAGAAAAGAGTTAAACATTATAGATAAACCCAAGGGGCTGGAAATTTAGCTCAGTGGTTCTGGAATCTGCCTGGCAAGAGCAAGGGCCTGAGTTCAATCCCGGGTTCAAACCACATACCACAGTGCCAGGCATGGTGGCTGATCCCTGTAATCCCAGCACTTGGGAGGCAGAGGCAGGAAGATTGCTATGAGTTCAAGGGTCGCCTGGGCTACATAGTGAGCTCAGGGCCAACTTGAACTACAAAGCAAATGTCTCAAAAAAAAAATTCCCTAGTGACCCATTGATCCCCACCCTCTAGATATACCAGCTGTTGAGTGGTGCATAGCAAACTTTGTGTGACTAACCTCTTTAAATCTAGGACCCAGCTATGCTAAACCTCACTTCTCTGAAACAGTTTTGGAATGTCAAAGGAAATTTTGATGACTTCTTGATTTACATAATTATGGGTCATTGAGCTGGAGATTTAGCTCAGTGGTGCTGCTGCCTGTTATGCAAGCGCAAGGTTTGAGTTCAATCACCAGTGAGGCAAAAAAAAAAAAAAAAAAATATATATATATATATATATGTGTGTGTGTGTATACATGTATATATACATATATATACATATATATGTCATATTTACTAGGCTGTGTAGTTCTTGAGTCAATTCTGGCCATTTACATTACTAGAAAATTAAATTACTCCTTTCTCGCTTGTGTAGTAGTATCACTTTTCATTTTAGTCACCTAGACTTTTTCCATTTGTCTCATTCTTATGATCCTCCTTTTAAAAAAAAAATTAAACATAAACTAGAACTTGAAAACATATAAGAATTTACAAGATAGAAGAAATAATATAATGAAATCCTTTAAACAATTATGAAAATTTTGTTAATCTTACTACATTTATCATTATCCACTTGTCTTTTCTTGTTGTCTTTTTCTTTCCTTCTGTCATTATTCCTTCTTGATATTTTAATGGAAAACTAAGAAATCATGATTACATATGATCCCAAATTAATAAAAATTTAAAGTACCTTCACCACACCACTGTCCTACCTAACACAACTAGCAATGATTTTTCAATTTTATTTAATAGACAAATTGCCTTGTTTCCAAAATATTTCCAGTTTGTTCAAGTTAAGATCCAAACAAAATTCATACATTACACTTGGTTAATATGTCTTTATTTTGGGCTGTTCACATATCGGGGAAATAGGACCATTATCCTGGATGATATACATATTGGACTGGATTCACTGCTTACCTGGATTGTCCCTGGGATATTCCTCCATCTTCTATATTTCCCACAAAGCCCTGGTTTGGTTAGGTTTAAATTTATCCAAACTGTTGATTACATTTGAGGTAATTTTTATTGGAAAGACACTTCATAATTGATGCTGTACATTTCTTGTTATATAACATTATAAGGTAGGTAATCTGATTTGTCTAGCTATGGTGTTAGTAAGGCTGATAAATGCTGATAACTTTATAAACTTTAAATAACTATTGCCCTAGTCAGTTTAGGAGGAGCTACAGATTAGAACCATTCTAATTCTATCTGAAGATATATCTATATTTATTCACTGAAATTCTTCCTAAAAGCATTTTCCTTTATCAAATTCTGTTGGATTATTTTGACAGGACAGTTCAGACAGGAAGGCAGGAATGACTTTACGTATCAGTTTTCACAGGTTATGGGTGGTAACTTGCCAACATCCAATGGCTAAAATGAGCTTTCTTTATATATTTATGAATTAAGGTATTTTTCTATATTTGATATTTCAACTTATAGTCTGCTCAAACTTGTTCTATGTTAAGTTAGTGGTAACTTGAGGATGATTCTGTATTCCCCATTTGATATGACTCTTCACCTCTATTTTTTACATATGTTATTATTGAGGCAAATAGCAAAGCATAAGTCTTAGGAACTTAACAATCAGAAAAACTGAACATGATTAACTGACTTGAGGTTGGAAGATAGGTAATTACTTTTTCAACTCCTTCATTACACTTTATATCATTATATGAAAAATTGTGATAGCTGTCATCACAATGATATCTAATTTCTTTAAAATATGTAGTTTCTCCAGTGCACTTGAGACTTACAAAATTTATATGATAAATATTTTATTATTTCTGTTTTTCAAATGAGAAAACATAAATGGGCCACACAAGTAGTTAAGTTGCTAACCATGAATGGAATCTTTATGTGAAAGAAAAACATAAGATCTTTCAAAAATACAGATTGCAGGGCCGGAGGGTTAGCTCAGTGGTTCCGGTGCCTGCCTTGCAAGCGCAAGGTCCTGAGTTCGATCCCCCGTAACCACATACAATGCTGGGCGTGGCCCACCAGCCATCAATACCACATACCACAATGCTGAATGTGGTGGCTCACGCCTGTAATCCCAGCACTTGGGAGGCAGAGACAGGAGGATTGCTGAGTTCACGGCGGCTTCCCTGGACACCATAGTGAGCTCAGGGCCAGCCTGAACTACAAAGCGAGACCCTGTCTCAAAAGCAAAAAAAAAAAAAAAAAAAAAAACAGATCGCAAATCAGGTGGTGTTCATTTTGTTAAATGATTGCAAATATTGTAGAAAATATTTTGTATAAATACATAATAGCTTTAAGTGCACTGAATGGTTGCAAAGTAATTTACATACATTAAATCCTGTAGCATCCACAAATATTTGAAAGTAATAATGAGCAGTATTGTACAGTTTGTGAGTTGTGATAGATGTAAGGATTCACACACCTTGACACTCAGGTGCTGACTCAATCTATATCACACTCAAAGCAACCTGAAACCATTAAAATTTCATCAACAATATGGTGTCATGAAACTGATGAAACTATCAACATGTTGGCACAGCCTTGGTATAATTTGATTATGGTAGAATCCAAAATAGATCATCCAGTGGGAATGCAGATATTCATACACCTCCAACTATCCTTGAAATTCCTAAAAACTAGGAGTAGCAAAATAAAACTTAATTTATAAGAAGAAAAATAATACACAAGGATAAAGATCTACCACACATCTCCCAAGGCTAATAAATTCTCAATTCTAGTGGAAGATGTTAGAAAAAAATTTCTTTCTAGGGAAACCTTCCCCTGAACTCAGTACAGAAGAGAGTATCTTGCTAACAAAGGCCATCCCTTCCTTTATGAATATTTTACTTGGTTATCAGAGATTGAAACTTGGCCACGTTGTCACATTTTTAAAACTAGCAGCATACATTTTCACAGACAACTTGGGTGTAGCATATAATTACTAGCTAGAAGTACCTCCATACAAAGTTTTTAATCAAATGAATAACTCTCTTCCCTAAGGAGACAGAGACAACGTGCTTTTCTTATTATTCATTACAATTAAACACTTTTTTTACTTAAATAGAATTAATTTTAAGTATAATTGCAATGTGTGAAAATTGCGAGTAGAAAATACCACTGTTAATCATTTTATTATTTCCAGTCTTGTACACATTTAGATTTTTCATTTCTAAAGTATATTGTTAAATACTCACAATAAAAAAGGGCACGAGACAAGGAAAGTCTTAAATTAATGATGATAATTCCTATGAAGATGTTTGCAGGAGAGGAAGGATGTTTTGCTTCTGCCTTTTCCATTCCTAAACAATATTTATATTTTGTTAAAAAAAGAAATAAATTCAGTAATAAAAGTATATAATGGGGACTAAAGGAAAAAGTATCTCTTTTAATTTTGTTTATAATATTCTTTTATTCTACATTTGCATATATTTTTTAGGATTGTAAATGAGTTCAGAGATTATTTTATCTAACCTCCACTCTATAAGCAAGGAAGTGAAAGCCAAATGTCTTGATAGCAAGGTCACATCTCTGATCGATGTGACCTTTATGCTTCAGATTAATATTCAGTTACTCAGAATGGTTAAAAAGGCATGGGCATTTTATTGATCTACTTGACATTAATCTGGATTTGACATTTGCAGCATTCCTTCTCTTTAAGAGACAATTCAAATGAACTCCCTCTTAGATAAATACTCTGTTCATTTCCTTTATAACACTCAATAAAAGTTTTAAATGTATTATTATTTGTGCTTACTTATTGTGTGGTCAGCCACCAAACCCTGAAGCCCTTGAAAGCTGACCTTAGCACATGCTCGTTTCTCTACTATATACTGAATGCCCAGCAGAGTGCCCGGGAGACATTTCGTATCCTGTATTATGCAACAGACCACAAGATTGTTTATAGTGATTTCTCTTCACTGAGTGTATTTTCAGTAAAGGACACAAATTACCTCAAATTGTTGGGCATTTAGAATTCAGACAATGTAATAGGCGTATCATTTGTGTTTATATACATTCAGCTCATAAATTATATTATTATCTCTGTTGTACAGATGAAAAAGACTAAGTGTGAGAAAGGTTGGGTAAATGTCAAAATGTCAGAAACTTTTCACTTTGCAGTACAGGCTAGCCTCAAACTCACAGCAATCCTCCTGCCTCTGCCTCGTGAGTTCTGGGATTACAGGCATGAGCCACCATGCCCGGCATTGTGGGACCTTGTACATGATACATGGTACCAAGGTCCCAAGGTACTCGAAACTTTATGCTTGCCAGGCAGTTACCAGAACCACTGAGCTAAATCTCCAGCCCAAACAGGCCAGAAACTTAGTGGTATAGTTAGATAAGGTCTTACCCAACAGATTAATGGACTGGAAGTTTGGTTCCCCAGTATAGTGAGGAGTAGATTATTTTCCTCAAGAGCAGGCTGTCACAGAAGAGCGAGCCTGGCCTGTCCTGTCTCTTGCTTCCTCTCTCACCACATGATCTCTTCTGCACATGTCACTCACTTCCTGCCATGAAGTCATCTGCTTTTTGGTGATACAACTAATGGGCGCTGGCCAGATACTAGCAGTAGGCCACCAGAACAGTCAGATAAACTCTTTTCTTTATGGAGTACCTTGTCTCAGGTATTTTATTACAGAAGCCATAAAATGGACAAAGTCATGTACCAAATGAGATATGGTTCAGACTCAGGTTAGAGGTTTGTATCCAAGATCTGAACACCTATACTACCTGTTTGCTAATTTTCTGTCTTCAACTGATATTTTACCTTCAGTAATAGGAACCATGTCTCTTTACTGTCAACCTCAAGAGTTTTCTAGATTTCTGGGTCAGTCAAATAATAATAGCAGTTTGGACATATATTTCTAATTGTGGTTCCTCTCAAAACGATACTAAATTAACAGATAATTTTTTTTTTGACGTAAGACTATGAGGACAAGGAGAGCTGAAAGGGAAAGCAGCAAATAATCATTGGAAACTAAGGGTTAAGGGCAGGTATAACTGATTTAGCAAATTCTGTTTGGGATAAGGAAGTAGTGAGGAAAAATAAATTACTTCTACCATGATGAGAAGGCAAGACAGTGCCTTAAATTGAAAATTCAAGGAGGTATACAAATAAAGATATGTGAAACATGAAGTGAATAAATGAAAGTAACATGTAAAAAGTATGAAACAAATCAACAGAAAGGGGAGGTGGTCGGCAGGCAATGAGATTGGAATGGAAAACTAATGTTCCTTATAAAGTTATTAGTTTCTTTAATCTACTTAAGTATATATAATTAAAAACTAATACCAACAAAATATTTTAAATGTAGGGAAATTTTCTTTTCTTTTTTTTTTTTTTTTTGAAACAGGGTCTCACTTTGTAGTTCAGGCTGGCCCTGAGCTCACTATGTAATCCAGGCAAGTCTCGAATTTAGCAATCCTCCTGCCTCTGCCTCCCGAGTGCTGGGATTACAGGCGCGAACCACCTGCCCAGCATTGTAGGGTGTGGTACTGATTGCTGGTGGGCGTGAGTCACCATGCCGAAGATCATATCATTGTATGTGGTTACCGGGATCAACCAGGGACCTTGTGTTTGCTAGGCAGGCACCAGAACCACTGAGCTAAATCTCCAGCCCTGGGAAATATTTTTTAATACCAAAATATGTCCTCTCTCTTCCTTTTCTCTTCCCTTCTTTTCTTCCTTCCTGGTTTCTCTCTCCCCATTCCCCTCTCTCATCGGGAATCTCAGGCCAGTCCTATAGCCAATCAACTGGAGAAGACAGTTTACATTATTTTAAATACTAAGTTGACTCAGTCAGATACATAACCAGAATCCAACCACATAAGAAAGCTCATTTCCTTTCTAGCACTCTCTGTGAACCACTCAAAAATGTGCTGCAAATGGAAATTGTAGTTTTGCCATAAAATGACCCTTTTCATTATTTATCTTTCACCTTCATGTAACCCTGTATTTCTCTCTAGTGATCTTCCCATAAAAAACTCAGTGTACTGTTTTTTAGGTACTGATTTAGGAGACTTCCTCCAGCACTTACTCCATTTTTTTTTCTTATATTCTTATTTCCCTTGGCAGATATGAACCAGAGGTGCTCACCCAAAGATAGTCTTCAGTCAAAGTGTGGCTTGAAGCAGATGGTTAGGCTCAGCCCAGGGATCTGGGAGGTTAGATTACATTTCTAAGGGATTCTCCTGGAACAGCTGTGTTCTTTAGTCAAAACGCAGAAACCCAAGCCCTCACCTCTCCCTGGATACTAAAAGAGCCAGGACCCTGTCCTGAACCAAGTAGATGCATGTCACCTACTCACAGGACTTCCGTGCAGTGCACACACATTGTCAGAGGAGCTGCAGAGTCACTGGCTGACAAGGGTCCGTGGAGCAGAAGGACCTTGACTGGGACTGGGGTGGGGCCCTTTGCATTTGCTATGCTGTCAGTACGTGCACTAGTCCTGGGCACATAATAGGGCTCATAAGTATCTGTGGAGTCAAATATTTTGTTGCTTGTTCTTACAACAGCACTGCAGGTAGTTCGGCACATGTCCCTCGTTGATAGTCTTTCCTTAAAAAACTAAGCCATGTCTTATTTATGTCAGTACTCATGTTGCCTGGTCCGCTTTTCATTGTTACTGTTGTTGTTGCTGCTGTTGATATTAATTTGTTCAGCAGAAGGTGAGCAACTACTGTATTCCAAGTACCACAAATGGTTTTGGTGATACAACAGTAAATAAGGCATGAGCCTTCCCTACCTCTGAGTTGACATTCATTCTAGTAAGGTTTCCAGATGATTAAGCTACAAGCGATTAGAGTAGTGATGGAGGTCATGAGTACCCTATGGAAACAAATGAGAAGGACTCACTTCAAGGAATTGTCACAAGTCAGTAAGAAAAATTTGAGGGCTCAAGAAAAGCCTCCTAGGGAATTGTTCCCAGAAAAAAATGCTATCTGAAGAATAAATACAAATTACCAAGGAAAGAGAGAAGGAATGCTTCAGGAAGTATAGCAGGTTTGGAAAATGGAAGGAAGAAAGAAAAGAGAAAAGGAGAAAAAAGATGAAACGAAGGAAGGAGGGGAGAGAAGAGCAATGGGGAGAAAGGAGAGATATCAGATTATCTTTTTTGCCCTATAATAAGTACTTCTTGTTCCAAAAGGTGACCTTACCAAGAGCTCTACAGTTGCTACAGACTACCTGGTAGCCCATCTTATTTAGAGGACATGTTTTTATCAACAGAATATTTTAGATCTGAAAGATTCATATAATACCTAGTCCTGTCCCTCTTATTTTGCAAAAATGAGCACCAATATCTACAGAAGTTAGTAATATCAGTATTTTGCTTCTATCCATATCCAACAAAGCAGTTGTTCTACTCATTTAAGTTCAACAGCGCTTCGAAGCAGTATCACTCCTTCTTAACAGTTCAGAAAACTGAGGTTGACAAGGAATTAGCAGTCGAGCTGAAAGCCTGCTCAGTTCTCATTTTGCTGTGCCTAGCTCTCTACCAAAGTCACACCAGTAGGAACAGAGCCAGCAGGACAGGATCCTTCATCCAAAGCTCCTTCCAGAAGGCAAGAGAGTTCTGCCACCTGATACGGACTGGCCACTGCTAATTAGTCACAGCCTGTCCCAATTAGGAGAACATTTGTGTGGAGTGGCTCATTTGCCAGTAGCTTGGGGAACACTGGAATGACATGGGTTTGGTGTCAGGTTGCAGGCCAGCCCTCTTACAAATAAAAGCATTGTTAATTTTAACTACATAATAATTGTGGAATGTCCATAAAAGCAAGATTCTATAAACAGTGTTGAAGATAAGCTATTAAATATGGGAAGTATTCATTATGAATCAAAGTCGTCAAAGAAATAATATTCAGACTTCAAGGAATTCCTGCAAGTCCATGAGAAAAAGTTAATAGCCCAATAGAAAAATGGGTAAAGGATGTGAGCATGCAACTGACAAAAACAGTTAAATTTAATGGCCAAAAAACACATGAAATGCTCATTATTAAAGATACACAGTAAAACAATAAATTTTCACCCAAACTTTATAAGCATTTCAAAGTCTAACAATAGTAAACATTGATGAAAATGAGACAACAAATAACTCCATTTGGGAAAGAATCAGGCAATACCCAGTAATACTAAAAATACTCCAAGATCCCCAAATGAATTTCATTTCTAAATATGTTTAAAATAAAAAATAAAAGAATAAAAAACCTTTCACACATATATACAGAAGTACATGCAAGGAGGCTTCCTAAAGCATTTTCTGTCATCATACAAAGCAAATTTTGGAATGTCATGTTATTTCTAGAAATAAAATAATTGCATGATATTTATTAATATATACATGAAACAAAAGTGTAAAGCATGAGCTGAATATACAAATTCATGATAATGTTAACCTCTAGGAAAGGTGAGGAATAAGACAAACTAGTCAACTTTATTGATTTTTTTTCCTTAAAATTTTTTCTGCAAAAATTGGTATCAGTGAGCCAGGCGTGGTGGTGCACACCTATAATCCCAGCATTTGGGAGGATGAGGCAGAAGGATCACTGCAAGTCTGAGGCCTGTTTGGGACTACATAGTGAGTTCAAGGCCAGTCCAAACTATATAGTGAGAATGTCTCAGAAACAAAACAAACTAACAAACAAAATTGGAATCAAATACTTTAAATATTTTTAGTTTTTATTTTCATTTTTGCAGTACAATTATTTTTCAAAACATTTTAATAAGCCTGTTACTTCACACGGAAGTGCCAACTATGTGCCCTTCCACACCACACTGAACCCTGCCAGCTGTCTCATCTACTGATGGAAGAAAAGGTGGATTAGATCACATTTGAAATCCTGTCAGCGCTGACACACCAGTCTCCTGTGAAATATCAAAAGGTCTTTGAAGAGCTTGAAGATAGGTGACCTTTTGTTAGTAAATTTTAGGAAGGGGCTAGAAATAACGTCAGAAGGGTAAGAAGCCTTGGAGCCTTATCTTAAATTACGAAAGCTGCTTTCTCCATAGTCTCACCCCAGAGGCTTTTCCAAGTTAGTGCCCGGTCTATTTATATTCTGGGAACCCTATATAAATTCAGCCTGCACACAGTTTTGTCTTGTGGGGGCCTGAATATCCCGACACTGTTTCCCATTCCCGACTGTGAGCCAAAAGCCTTAACTTGAAACTTCTTTGTCACTAATTCTTTCAGATAATACAAGGCTTACAGGTTTTAGGACCATGTATTAGAGCCAAAAATAGAACTTGTGGTCTGACACGGGTCTGATGTTGCAATGGAATGTTTTATAATTACGATGGCGCCTCCAAATCTCTAGTCACATGGGAAACTGAAAGAACCAGTTAACAGGTTAGATGAGAAGACTGGAGCAAAACCAAGGATTTTAGACAAACAGTGAGAAATAGGCAGAGGAATACTATGTGAGTAGTATTCTTGTGAAACTGTTCAACTAAATGTGAAACTGTTCAACTAAAATAATAGAGAGAGAGAGAGATAGTGGAAACTATAAAAAGGAGATTCAGGGAAAAAGGCATCTTAAACCAAAGGTGTCTGGCTGGCATCTAAAAGAGCTGGAGGTACTAAAATCAATTTTAAAACAAAGGTAATTAGCAGAACTAGTAATAAAACTAAATACCAAAAGAAATGCTTTCTAGGTAGTAAAGAAGCATAGTTCATATATAACTTTTATGTAGCATTTAATACAGCATTCTTTGTAGCATTTAGTAAATGGAAAAGTTGAGAAGATGTGATTTCCAAGATACATTAAGTGGAAAAGAATAAAATGCTAGAGTATACAAAGTATGCTGGGTTTTGTGTAAGAAAAATCATAGGAAGAGGAGAAACAAGCTTTTGAACTAGAGATGTAGCTTAGTGGTACAGCATTTGCCTGGTATGTATAAGACCCTAGGTTCAAACTCCGCATTGCAAAAAGAAGAAAGAAAAGGTGGAAAAGCATAGTTTCAAAAATAAATATAATAAGAGTAACCAGAAAACAATGAGATTGATCACATATTAAAAAATAGGGGCCGGAGATTTGGCTCAGTGGTTCCAGCATCTGCCTCACAAGTGCAAGGTCCTGAGTTTGCTCCCTGGTAACCACATACCACAATGCCAGGCATGGTGACACGCCCACCAGCAATCACCACACATCAGGCGTGGTGGCTCAGCCCTGTAATCCCAGCACTCAGGAGGCAGAGGCAGGAGGATTACTGTGAGTTTGAGGCTTCTCTGGTCTACATAGTGAGCTCAGGGCCAGCCTGAACTACAGAGTGAGACCCTGTCTCAAAAATAAATCAATAAATAGATAAATAAAATAAAAAATAGAAATGGGGCTGGGCGTGGTGGCTTACGCCTGTAATCTCAGCACTCGGGAGGCAGAGGCAGGAGAATTGCTGAGTTTGAGGTTTTTCTGGGCTACCTAATGAGCTCAGGGCCAGCCTAAACTACAAAGTGAGACCCTGTCTCAAAAAAAAAAAAAAAAAAGAAATGGGAAAGGTGAATGAATGGAAGAGTGACACTTCTCTAAGTGCAGTTTTTTCTTCCAGAAGTGTGCTAATACTCTACATTTGCAAACAATAAAAGTATTAAATGCTGTCTCTTAGCAGATCACGTCATCTTTCCCTCTTACCACTCCCCAAGCAGCTGTCCCACCACCTGCCCTATTCCATCACCCTGTTTTATTCTCCTTATACATGTATTGGTCAGTGACATATACTTTATCTGTTAATTAACTCTTCTCTGACTAGAGAGACTCACCGAGTAGGAAATTTGCCTGCCTTCTTTAACCTGTATACCTAGTTTAATACATAGTTGGTATTCAGAAATATTTTTTGGAAAAATATATCTAAAATTAATGAATAAATTAATGTATGAAAAATCCTCAGTGCTGGCAATCGAAGAGTTTGAGGAGATAGTTTGGGAGAGGCACTGTTGAAGGCTTAAGGGTACCTACCTCTCTTCTTGTGACAGGCAATCAAAAGAGAGTTAATTAATGATCCAAATCACTAGCCTTTTCAAACAAGGATATTCAATCACAATCAAATGACTAATTAATGGAATCTTGTTAAGTTGTGCCAAGTATCAAATGGAGAACTGGACAGGATGACTATGTAATAAACTACTTCTAAAAATAATATTTTATGAGTCTAAAGAAAACAGTTCCCTTGGATACCTTTGTTTTGACCACAGAGCTAGAGCTCATCATTGGAGTCAAGTGGATTTAGCCATCTGGAATTCAACCCTCCTTAGGACTTATGCACATTCTGAGGGGCCCTGGTATGCATTCCACCAACAGGAAGTGGTGCTTGGACCAAATATTTTAGCAGGCAGAAATATTCTAACTATGACTCTTTATGATTCAAGGTCACTGACAGTTGCTTCCTACCTTAAATCTCATACAGCCATAGTCACCGTGTGATAATGGAAAACTATACTTTGCTAACCAGGTTACATGTGAGAAAATTTAGTGAGTTTCTTGTGGTAAGCTCTCAGGAGGAATCAAGATGTCATGAACACCACACCTGCAATTCAGTTAAGGCATCAAGGCCTTGATTTAATGAATTACTGAATTTATGTCAACAAAATGCTTACATGCTTGAAAAATCTATCATCTAGCTTCTTAGCATGCCATGCAATTTCTAATGATCCACTTCCGTAACCTTCATTTGCCCAGTGTAAGATGAGCCTTGTTCTGCTGGATTTGCAGGTTATCTGTTTATGAGATTTCTGTTTTGGTTTGTTCTAACTGAGTTTAGTTACATTAGTTATAATCCTAACTCTTAGCACATTATCAGTTCATGCAAAGAATCTCTTACTTTCTTCCCTTATTTTTTCCATTTATTCTTGACACCAGTCACTGTCTCTGACCCATTTTATAAAATGTTCTTAAATAAGTTTATATTGAAACTTGAAACTTATATTGAAACTCTTATCACATGAAACTTGTGGTGCTGTGTATGTATTCATAATTTCAGTTTGTTTCCTTTATCACTTCAACATCACTCTTAAGATACATCTGTTTCTTGCAAATCAAAGCAATATTAAGGTTCTATTGTGAGGAAATTTTATCAAAAATAAAAAAATAAATTTTGGCTAGGAGGTGGGGAAAGAAACCCTTAAAGGAATGTAAATTAGTATAGGCACTGTGAAAATCAGTACAGAACTTCCTTTAAAAGCTAAAAATACAACTATAACTCATAACATCTAGCTATAATACTTTGAGTTACCTATCCAAAGGAATCAAAGTCAGCATGAAAATAGAGATACCTGCAAACTCACTGACTCACTTTAGAATAGCCAAGTTGTGTAATTAGCCCAGATCCCTCTTAATGAATGAATGGATGAAGAAAATGTGGTCTATGCACACAATGGAATATTATTAATACACAATTAAATCATGTTGCAGGGACATGGATGGAACTGGAGACCATCATATTAAGTGAAATAAGTTGGACTCAGATAAATTCAGAGGACATAAAAGTAAAAAGGAGACCATTAGAGAGGACAAGAGGAGAATGAAGGGAGAGAGAACAGGGAGTTGGATATGGTCACAATGTGTTACATTCATGAAAGTGTCCTAAAGAAACCCACTATGCTGCATAGTTATATGTGGTAATAAAAAATGTCTAAATAGGGCCAGAGGGTTAGCTCAGTGGTTCTGGCACCTGCCTCGCAAGCGGAAGGTCCTGAGTTCAATCCCCGGTAACCACATATAATGCTGGGCGTGGAGACACGCCCACCAATAATCAACGCCGCATACCACAATGCCAGACATGGTGGCTCACGCCTGTAATCCCAGCACTTGGGAGGCAGAGACAGGAGGATTGCTGAGTTCGCGGCGGCTTGCCTGGGCACCATAGTGAGCTCAGGGCCAGCCTGAACTACAACGCAAGACCCTGTCTCAAAAAGAAAAAAAAAAAAAAGTCTAAATAAACTTTTAAAGGGATTTGCAGATTTTAAAAAAGTACAGCTCTGTTCCTGAGTAAACCTCTTTTTCAAAGCTTCTGACTACAGTATTTCAGTCTTTATCCACTATAATCAATTCTCTTACACAACTGTTATTGCTATGGTCAACAGAATCTTATTTTCTATATTATTTTATAGTTTGTTATTCACTTAGGAACGATGTTTTTGTTTTTGAGACAGGGTCTCTCTTTGTAGTTCAGGCTGGCCCTGAGCTCACTATGTAGCCCAGGCAAGCCTCAAACTCAGCAATCCTCCTGCCTCTGCCTCTTGAGTGCTGGGATTACAGGCTTGAGGCACCAAACCTAGCATTTGTGGTATGTGGTACTGATTGCTGGTGGGCGTGAGTCACCACACCCGGTATTGTTGTATGTGGTTACCGGGGATCAAACCAGGGACCTTGTGCTTGCTAGGCAGGTGCTAGAACCACTGAGCTAAATCTCTGGCTCCAGTGTTGATTTTTATAGGTTGACTTTACATGTAGAAATTTTGCCAAATATTTTTCTTTGTTTGAAGATACTGACTTTGTGGGGCAGGGTTTACTGGGGTTGAATCTAGGGCCTTGGGTATGCTAAGTAAGTCTTTTACCACTAAGCTATGTCACTGGCTATTTTATTTTATTTTATTTTATTTTATTTATGACAGAGTGTTGCTGAGTAGCCCAAGCTGACCTCACAAATGAGATCCTTCTGCCTTACAGTCCCAAATAATGTGGGTTACAAACCTGTGTCACTGTGTCTGCTGAGATTAGTATGTTGACTGAATTGTGTTTTTATTGCTTTTGTTTTTTAGTCCTTAAAGCTCTCGTGCCTTTTTCTTATATTATCACTGGCCAGGACTGCCTTCACCATGTTATAACATGGTATTGAATGGAGATACTCACTGCAATACAAGACTGCTAAGAATCCAAATATTCCTCACTGAGGAACCTTTTGGGTAAACAGTGATACACACATACCAGCCTAAGGCACAACTATAGAAGAAAATGAGGAAGACCTCTTATTTTTCTGTGCCATAAGCTCTGCAGTATATTATGGAGTGAAAAACAAGGTGCAAAACAGTGTAGAGCTGGAGATTTAGCTCAGTCATTCTGGTGCCTGCCTAGCAAGCTCATGGTCCCTGGGTAACCACATACAACAATACTGGGCATGGTGACTCACGCCCACCTGCAATCAGTACCACATACCACAAATGCCGGGCTTGGTGGCTCACACCTGTAATCCCAGCACTAGAGAGACAGAGGCAGGAGGATTTCTGAGTTTGAGGCTTGCCTGGGCTACATAGTGAGCTCAGGGCCAACCTGAACTATAAAGCGAGACCCTGTCTCAAAAAACAACAACAACAACAACAAATAGTGTAAACAGTGTTTTCCTTAAGAAATAATGGAGAGGGCCAGAGATTTAGCTCAGTGGTTCCAGCACCTGCCTCGCAAGTGCAAGGTCCTGAGTTCAATCCCCAGTAACCACATACAGTGCTGGGCATGGTGACTTACGCCCACCAGCAATCAATACCACATACCACAAATGCCGGGCATGGTGGCTCACGCCTGTAATCACAGCACTCACTCAGGAGGCAGAGACAGGAGGATTGCTGAGTTCCAGGCTTGCCTAGGCTACATAGTGAGCTCAGGGCCAGCCTGGACTACAAAGCGAGACCCTGTCTCAAAAAAAAAAAAAAAAAAAAAAAGAAAGAAATAATGGAGGTACAAACTGTGACTGGCAGCCTGTGCCTGTAGTCCCAACATCTGGGAGCCTGAAGCAGAAGTATCCCTTGAGCCCAGGAATCTGAGAACAGCATGGGTAACCAGTGAGACCTCCATCTCAGAAAGTAAGTTGGGGGGCAGGGGTGAAGACAGAGAAAGAGAGTCAGAGACAGAGAGACAAAGAGAGTTTGTCCCTCCCTCTTATCAAACCAAAAATGCTTCCTTCGCATCACTGGTTAATCCTCTCACTGGTTACCTCTAAGCAGAAAACAGATAAACTGCCTTTACACCTTCAACAATAGCCCTCCTACACCATCTCCTTGAGCTGTCCTATTCAGGCTCTGAGTTGCACACGTCTCCATTTTCTCCTCCTAAAACCAGCCCAGTCAGCTCCCAAAGCGCCTGTCACCTGTGGCTTGCCGGAGAGCCTGTATGAGCCCAGGTACTTCTCCCCTGTGCTGCCTCCCAGAGCGTGGAACCTGCGCCCGTGACTCAGCACTATAATAGAGCCATGGGCAGCTAGCGGGGAGTGTGACACCACTGAGCTCTGACTCTGAAGATTCTCTCAGTCCTGAGTCATGGAGTATTCTGACAGGACCACATGTTTAGAAGCCTTTCCCTGGAGCAGTTAAAAAACTAGAATAGCGCAAGACAAAAACAAACTGAATCACAGTGTAAGTGTAAGTTTTAAGAAAATTCATAAAAGTTCTGATTTTTCCCAGGATGGCTATGTTAAAAATAAAGATCATCAGGGCTGGAGATTTAGCTCAGTGGTTCCAGTCTGCCTGGTAAGCTTAAAGTCCCAAGTTTGATCCCAGTACCCCACATCACAATGCCAACTGTGGTGGCTCAGGCCTATAATCCCAGCACTCAGGAGGCAGAGGCAGGAGGATTGCTGAGAGGTCGAGGCTAGCCTGGGGTACATACTGGTTTCAAGGCCACACACACACACACACATTTTTTTCCTCAGCCTGGGCTATACAGTGAGCTCAAGGCCAGTCTGAACTTCATAACAAAACCCAGTCTTAAAAAATTTTTTCTCACTTTCATGGGTGGGAATGGGAAAGTCTTAAGCATATGTATGATGTATAGAATTGATACCAGAAAGGAGTCGTTGTTTTTACTCACATTTAGTAAAACAGAGATGGAGAAACAGATGCCGAAAGGTTTAACCAAGTTCATAAGGCTAGTTAGGGGTAGCCTGAAATTCCACACTTGCACCTAAGAGTCTCCTTTTTAGATTGTACTGCACAAACACCCCTGTGTTTGTGTGCTGGGATCAGGGGCAGAAAGTGTCTGTACAGTATCTGACCAAGGAAGGCTGGGATCCAAAGGCCCAGGTTGGCCCAGTCTCTCTCTGTGCACACCGGTGCTGGGTGCAGTACAAGTTCCCAGGACTCAGTCTAGGTGATTTGCTTCACCAGAGTAAAACACCAGCCCCTGCTACCCGGACCAGACAGGAAGCCATGCCTTGCCCGTCACAGAGCAGGGCTTTCTCTACTCCAGTGAACACAGTGCACAAATCAGAACTGAATTTGGGGATAGGGAGGCAGCAAACGCGTCAGTCCATCTGCCGAGTCTGGTAGGAGCATCAGGGAGAGAGTGTGAAAGAGATGGCAGGCAGTTTCTTCCTTCCATCGAGAGCAAATGTTCAGTTTTACAGATGGATGACAGAATGAATCTGAATATAGTGCTACAAATCTTTGTCTTGGGATCTGATGCTCGCAGCCCAAACTGAGGGAAAATGAAGCTGCCAAAGTAATGTAATCTTAATCAGATAAATGTTCTTTCACCACTTATTCATTATCAGGACTTCAGTAAGAGGATTTGGTGGAACAGAGGCCTCTTGTTCTTGTGTTAATGCAAATTTCCGAAAAATCTTTACGTCAACACTGCCATCTAGTGTTTAGTTCTCTGATTTCTCAAGTCTCAGAATAGCTTGAAGGGGAATGTTGTTCAAATGCATACATCTTGTAAAGATATCTGTGACACGTGGTTGAGTACCAAAAAGCAAATGATAAACTGGTATGTACTATGTGCATCTGTACATGTGGACTATGTGTATGTATTTGTGTAAAACATGTGCATTTGCGTAAAGATTTTGACATTCTTCAGGTTATCAATGATTATTCTGGAAGGTAAGATTTGGGACATTTTTTTGTTACCTCCCATTCCTATCTGCTGTTCTTTGTTTTTCATGAAAAATCATAATCATTTATGTAAATAATTTTTTAAAACTGTATAGGGCCCAAAAGTGAGAAATCGCCTCCCAAAAAAGATTTTCTAAGTGTAATTATATTTAGCAAGTTTTTATTGAGCATGTACTTTGTGCAATATATTCTTTTGATATTCAGATACACCAGTAAATTCAGGTACTACCCCTTTGCAGCA